>CANYBF010892326.1:0-11370 GCA_948192965.1 Dalechampia spathulata | reverse complement strand
CTTCCATTAACATGCATTTTCATATAATCATCAGCACATCATAGCCACTAATTGCATACATACACATATATATACACGTCTACATACATACATACACCCTAACAATCATACGTATACGTACAAACTACTAGGGTCCTAGACGCGGGCGTAACATTGGATGATATCATCATGAGATAATTTTGATGCTTAAATTAATAAAGAGATAAGAAAATAAATAATTTGAATAATAATAATCACATACCTTTTCTAATTTTCCAAGCAAATAACGGCTAATTTGAGTAATAATAATCACATACCTTCTCCATTATTGATTAGATTTAGAATTTTTGTCCTTATTTCTTATTAGATGGTGAATATAAATTGTAATTAATTAGGAAGTTTCTGATGTTATCATATATGCCATGATATACATTGATAAATATTAGCTAATGTATATGTATATATATATATAGTCACTAATACATATAATATTTATTTATTTATTAACATATATTATATATATAATATATGCTAGTAAATAAATATATATGATACATATATTCATTTTGAAATAAAATTAAACAAATAGAAATAGATATAATAAAAAATATCAAAAAGAGAACCAATGTAATCACATTATATAATAAATAATTAAAAAATTTAAATTCAAAAAAAATAAAAAGAGAAGGGGAGAATAAAAGGAAGAAAAATAGAAGAAAAAAAAAGAAAAGAAAAGAAACAAGAGATTAGGAAATTAATTAATATGTTTTCTTTTAAAAAATTAAAGTTAAGGTATATTTAAAATTATAAAAATATTGAAAATCATTTTCCTAAAAATTGAGATTGCTCCTGCAAATAATTTCAGGGTTTTTTTCTTATCCATTTCTTTTAACATCCGGGTTAACTAAAATCCGAATAAGTTTAACAACACGTCCGGATCCAAACACCTCCAATCGTCATCAAAAGATTTAAATCCTTAAACCCTAATAACGTTATTTCTCCGTTAACAGAAAATCAACCTTCAATGGGTTCGAAAAATAAATTCAACTCTAACAATTTGAACAAAAAGAAAAACAAGAAGAAGATCGAGCCAATCGAAGGTTCAGATTCCTCCATCGTCAAGAACCATGAGAGTACTGGTGGAGGAAGAGAAAAGAAGCTCATTTCGGATCCACGTTTTGCGTCCGTACACTCAGACCCTAGGTTCCAGAAAGTTCGAAAACATGAATCGAAAGTCGAAATTGACTCTAGGTTTAACCGTATGTTCACGGATAAAAGCTTCGCTTCATCTTCAGCACCGGTAGACTCTCGAGGCAAAGCTAAGAAACAGAAACCTGATAGATTTTTGAAAAATTACTATCACATCGAAGAAGATGATGAAGAGAAGAAGTCTTCGAGTGAAGATGAAGAGGAGGAAGAAGAAATTGATGACGTAGATGTGAAAAGCGAATCCAGTAGTGAGTTGGATGATTCAGAATCGGATAATGATGACGTAGAAACAACTACTGATGAAGATGAAGTGGTTTTTGAGGAAGACGGTGCTGACGTGGAGGTATGTAACTATATTGGTTTTGAATTTTTTTTTTTGAGATTTTTTGTTTTAATTTGTTTGATTGATTAGATTTTAATGGGGTTTTTATGTATGTTTGTAAGTTAACAGGTAGAAAATATACCAACAATTGAAGAAGGAACGCGTAGGCTTGCTGTTGTTAATCTGGACTGGAGGCATGTTAGAGTATGTAATGTATTAAAGCAATAAGTACAAATATGCTTTGCAACCATGGATTCTGTCATTTCCTGTTAATTTATTTATTTGAGTCTTACTAGTTTGGGAAGATAAGAACGGAATTAAGGACTACATTGTATGTTTCCAGGATCGAGCAAGTTTCATGTGTTGATTCAAGTCAAAATTTAGGATCTATAATGTGTTTCTTATAGCCACGAGGGCCTTGGCTATCCTTCAAAGCTTGTTCGCTGTGGTGACATGTAATTTATGGGTGTGATTCTTAGAGCCTTTTACTGAATATCAAGGCAAAGTCTTTTTCTTAGAATGTGTGCATAGCTGGAGAGCATTTTACGGTCATTACCTTTATGTTTAGCATAGCCGTCTGATTATGCAGCATGGATGTTGTTTCCTATGTATACTGTTGGGGTGCCCTGCTGTTTGAAATGATGTTATTGGCCACTTCATTAGAAATCATTTTATGGTGTTTGATTATTTGCACCATCATGCTACCTATATTTCAATTTAACTGTGTGCACTGCTTAATTACACATCTTCATTGGATTGGCAGTTTGTTTACTTTCATAATTGGATTCTGTAGGCTGTTGACCTGTATGTGGTACTGCGTTCATTTCTTCCAAAAGGTGGAGATATTGTATCTGTATCTGTTTATCCATCTGAATTTGGGCTACAAAGGATGAAGGAGGAAGAACTTCATGGCCCTGTTGGCTTATTTGATGATGAGAAAAAGAAGAAACATAATGATGGAGATGATGATGATGATGATGATGATGATGATGAAGAAGAAGAAGAAGAAGAAGATGAGGATGAAGACAAGGATGAAGATGGAGACAATGAGATTGATGAAGATCAATTACGTGAATATGAGAGAAGTAGGCTGAGGTGATTGATTTTATGCAATTTCTGCATTTCTTGCCTTCATAGTTTTTCCATTACTTTTATCACAGTGAGAAACTCTCCCTCAATATCTGTAATCTGTAATAAATTAATATGTCAAGCAAGCATAGAATGAAGGTTTATGTTGCTTCCTTTTGTCCATGTAGATCTACAGATGTGCATGCACGCATGTAGACATAGTACGTAATGTGCCAAGGGTCTAGAAAACAATCTGAACTTTGCATCTGTTTTATCCCTGGCTCAGACAATGTGGTCTGATTTATAGGCTGGGGATTGAATAGATTTCTGAAGCAGGCTTAAAATCTTGGCCTGTATTATCTAACCTTGGGTAAATGTAAATAGAGTCAGAGATTTTACCTCCCAGGATGATCTTGAGTTTTGGAAAAGCAATTCTTATCATGTCTCACTTTTTGCATGGAGTTCCCTTTCATTCTTTGTTTTATTTGATGTTATCTGCCAGTTATAAGCATGCTGGGAATGTTATTCAGGGTTTTTAATGACGATGGGGGCTTATCCCCCCCTGGGATGTCGCTTTGTACCTTTACAAAAGATATAGATCTTTTTTACGATCATTCTGTGCTTATCATTTCTGATGACCTGTAGTTCTGCAGATTTTGATGTGCAAAACGTCTTATCTGTATGCGTGCACTTTATTCTTCTAGATATGAAAACATTGTTTGTATCCTTTGTTCAGTTTAGTTTGCTGAATTCAGAATGCTTATCTTTTCAAACCTAACCACTCTTGTCCACTTCTACTTCTGAACCGATGTGTCTCTTTTCCATGTTAGGTACTACCATGCTGTTGTTGAATGTGATTCTGTTGCAACAGCAGAGCATTTGTACAAAGTTTGTGATGGAGTTGAGTTTGAAAGATCATCCAATGTGTTTGATCTGAGATTTATTCCAGACTCGATGGAATTTAAGCATCCACCTCGTGATGTTGCTAAGGAGGTACATGTTTCATGATTCACAGATGCCTTATTTGTTTTATATAATAGCTGATGTATAATGCTTTTACTTATGCACATTCCTTCAGCGAAGGAATGGTGATTTCTGGGAACAGTTCCTTATGAACATAAACTTGCCAAAGCTGAATGATAATTCTTTGTTCAACACTTCCTCTTTTTGGCTTTCCTTGATACTACTGTCAATAACTAAATATTTATCTTCTGCCAAGGCACCTGCAAGCTATGAAGGACTGGATTTCCACACCAAAGCTCTGCAGCATAGTAATGTTCCTATTTCTTGGGATGAAGATGAACCACAGCGTGTAAAGACTTTGAAACGGAAGTTCACTGCTGATCAGGTATGCTAAAGCTGTACCTGAATACTATTGATATATGATGCTTTAGAAAGCACTATATGTAGAACATATGTTTCATTCACTTCTCATGGGAACTAAATAAGATGAATATTTTGAGCTGTTCTATTGTTCAAGTTTGCATGTTTACTAACACTTGTTATCTTTCATTCAGTTGGCGGAATTGGAGTTGCAGGAGTTTTTAGCTTCTGATGAAAGTGAAAGTGATGATGATAAGAATGATGAAGAAGAGGGTGAAGCAGATGGAAAAGAGCAAAAAAGGGATAAGTATCGTGCTTTAATCCACTCAGGCGATGGTTCAGACAAAGAGAATGAAGAAGGTCAAGATATGGAGATAACTTTTCACACTGGTTTGGAGGGTTTAAGCAAGCGCATTCTAGAAAAAAGGGATAAGAAATCTGAGTCAGTTTGGGAAGCCCACCTCAGGAAACAACAAGAGAAAAAGAAAGCTCGAAAAAAGAAATCAAAGCGTTCATCGGAGGATGAGAGTAGTGAGGCTGATGAAGAAATGATAGAAGAAGCAGATGATTTCTTTGTTGAAGAGCCATCTGTGAAAAAAGGAAAGAAGGGAACTCGAGCTAAGAGCAACAAAGAAGGAAAGCAAGTGCATGGTATTGGAAAAGAAGCGGAAGCAAGTCAAGCAGAGCTTGAGTTGTTACTTGCTGATGATAATGAAGTTGACAATGGTGTGAAGGGGTATAATTTAAAGCATAAAAAGACCAAGGGTAAAAGAGGGAAGGAAGTTTTAGAGGAGAGTAAAATACCAACTGTCGATTATGATGATCCGCGGTTTTCAGCTCTCTTCAACTCACCACTTTTTGCATTGGATCCTACAGATCCACAGTTCAAAAGGTTTTTCCCATCTTTAGACTTCATTTTCTTTTCTTTAACTAAAAAGAAGCATGAAGATGTGCATATAGATTGAGCGGCTTATTTGATTTTTAATCATCTTATTTTAGTTCAGATAAGAAAATTTCTGAACTGTCTGTCTCAAATTCTCGATATGGCAGGAGTGCTGCTTATGCTAGGCAGATAGCACAGAGGCAGCACATGGGGGACCGACCAGCAGCATTGGAAGGAGAGCAAAATAAACAACCTGCACAATCCCAGACTCCCTCAGATGACCCAGATGCTGACAAACCTGAGCACGCAAAACCGTCTGCTGAAGCTGTGCCATCAAAGAAGGGGAAGCATGAGATATCAACATTGGTAAGATCCATCAAGATGAAGTCCAAGCAAGTCCAGTTGCCGCCAAATGGCAAGTCTAAGAAAGAAGAAAAACTAAAAGTGAGAGTTTCATCAGGAATGGATAAGCCTGACCTGTCAACAACGTTTCAATCAACAAAAAAGAAGTCCAAAATTAAGCACAAGTGAAATGATATATATTTCCAATTGTTTTAATAATAACAGTGGAGGCAGAGGCACTAGGCACTAGTTTTCAAGGTTGAGATCCATTCATGTATTGAAACAAAGGGAACAGGTTGTTGTTTCCTTTTCCGCTAGTCATTTTCTTAATGCCCATTGGGTTTTTGTTCCTGAGTTAATTTAGAAGAAAGAAAAAGATAGAATGTGTTCTGAACTTTATGGATTAAATATGATTGATGAAATGTGATTAAATATGGATTTACCCCTTTATTCTGATGCTCTATTTAATGTGTATTAGACTGACTGAGTAATTTGGTAATGATTTCTTTTGGTGAATTTAAAATGTAGTGTTTTAAGATGAATTGATGATGAACAATAGAGAAGGCACGTAATAATCATATAAAGCTAATGGCTACTTCACAACCTTCTTCTTTATAATTAACTTCTAAAAGTATACCTATAAAATCCTGAGCTATTGTGAAATAATAATAATAAGGGGGGTGTTTCTGCAAATATAGTTTTTCGAAAAATAGAGGATTTGGGAAGGATTCCATGGGAATTTCCAAAAGGAGAAGATTTCATTGTTGACATATTTTAAATTATGGAAAATGACATCATACCTTCTTATGCGTAAACTTTAAAACATCTCCTTTCATTTTCATTTTCATTTTTTACACAATTAACTTTTTATTTCTTTAAAAATGCTTTATTCTCTGTTCCATTTCGTCTCATTTATATAATTTTAATCAATTTTAATATGAATATTTTTTATTCATTAATCATATATATCAAATATTTCATTATTATCCAAAAAAAAACCATCTAATCGATATGTAAATTTTTTATCATCAAGAGTTATAATAAATTTGATATTCAAGTATTAACTAGTAAAAAATTAGATCAAATTTTTGAAATCTAAATTGATATAAATTACTGTAACTGAAAAATTTTAGAATGAATCAATTATTTTATATCAAATGCTGACCTAACAAATTAATTTCTATCTACTTTTTATTTCGCATATAAATATATCAGATAATAACATGAAATGATATAATTTCTAAATAAGATCATATTCCTCGATCCAATCTGTAATAAAACTGCGGTTATTTTCATAACATAGCAAACTACCAAATAAAAGAACTTGGCATCCGAAATGAAAAATGCAACAATATTTACAGCTATAGAACCAAGTAAGATAGCCAACAGCCCAAAAACATGCAGCCGATGATGCTTCCTATACTCTCTAATTATACATAAATAAAACGGTACGACCTGGGGGGTGTGTGTGTGTGTATACGTATGCATGCAAAGAATCTGAACGTGAAAAGAATATGAAAGGAATACTCAAACAGTAGCGAAGAATGGGATAAGCACCATTAGAACTGCAAAAGTTACAGAGTTCAACTTAAGCAACTCCAACGAATTATCCCCGGAAAGCGCCGGAACACCAGACATTGCAGTTGGGTTACTGCTCCCTGATGTAGCTCGTGGATTGACTGCTGTGGCAGGAGGGACTCCTGGACTTGTCCGGTTGACAGGAAGAGTGTTCATGCCCGAATCATCATAACCTGATAAACATGATGTTATACAAGGATTAGTTCTTGAACAAAAAAAGTGTTCATGTATGTATTCAATCCAAAATTTCAAATAATCATACTCACAGTTTGATGCCTTCCATCCCAAGACATTTCTTTCACGATCGAAAACTATCCGATTACCGGTCATGAAATTTTCTGCATTACAATAAACAGTTGATGCTGTTAAAGAGGAATTCATCAGTTAGCTAATACCATGTAGATACGAGTGGTAAAGTAGCAAATAAGCTCGTCTAAGATTCAAATACTCACGTCCGATGATGTTCACGTCTTCACTTTTTACGATACCCAGACAATATATATATGCATTACCCTGTACATCGACAGGAGAAGATTTAGTTTTAGCTCAAGAGGCAAGAATGAGACGTTGCAAAACACTAGAGATGAAACTTTACCGGAAGAGCAACTATGACTATCGGGTCCGTGACATTAAATTGACTCCCACCTCGTGTCACCAGATTCAAAGATGGAACGTCAAGATTTTTCTGATTCGAGCTGCTGCATCGGTGATGAACGTTTAAGGCAAAGCAAAGATGCACAAGTACAGGAAAACAAAAGGGAATATGAAAGTTTTCTTGAGAATTGACCTCATCTCGTAGCAATACTCGAATGGTAGGTCAGCGATAGGCGAGTAGCGCTTTTCCTTTGCCATGGTATTGAACTGCAAAAAATACCAGAATTAAGCACTAACTACCAGAGCTATTGATCATCAAACTTCAGTAACTATCAAACCAAATGACTAAGATACTTACATTCTTACATATGAGTGTATAGGCTGGATCGTTTAGGTAAGTAAATGAGGTACCAGAATCAAAAATTGCAGCAAACTCAAGATCAGCATTCGTCGAACCCACGTTTATTTCAGTGATGCTGATGTTGTAAGTTGGACTATGGACAAGTTTCCAGAGGAACTTTAGTACGAGAATTATGGTATTCAGGTGATACATATGGACATCAAGATTTCAGAAGCAAGTACTTACTGTGATTGCCTTAAATTGAAAGGTGTTTCTCCTTGGTCTGAGCTTCCTGTATCCCCGAAACTGATTCTACCAAGACCGTCGTTTCCAAAACACATGGAAAAGGAATTTGCAGAATACCCTTCTCTTGCCAAGGTACTAGGAACAGAAACATTAGCCATACCCAACCCAAATAAGCCATTGGGAGCTGCTCCATCCAAAAAGGAACCGGTTTGAACTTCACCACAACTGCAAAAAGGTTTAGGTGCCAAGTGCATTCCACAAGTTAGAACTGCTAAACATGTAAAGGTGTTGACATTTTCGCATCAAATCTCTATCATTTCACGTTTCATGTTAGGAGAGTCTTTTCTGTGTTAAGAGAGAGTGCAGATATTGTACATCTTTTATTGTTTCTTATTTATGAGTAATTTATTCCACTATCCGCATTCTTTGGACAAGATTTGCTAAATAAAGCATTCAATCATCAAAAAGGTAAGCATTCAATCATTACCCAAAAACAATCTTTGCATCGAGAGATTTGGTATGAGAATCATCTGTAATCAAGTGGAGTACGTCCTCTACCAAGACTCCACTTGATGAGGTGCCATTAGAAAGATAAGCAACTTGGTATGGACAACTACTCTGGGCTGAAGGACATTGACTTTGTTGCCAACACAAGTTGCTACTGCAAGAGATATTTTGGCCCGTAGATGAAGCATTTGTGCTGTAGATGTTAAAGTCTATCTCCTGTTTGATCCGACATCGAGCAGATATAATTAGAACGTCAAAGGTCAATGACTAAGAGATTTGACCAACAAATATGAAAATCCAAGATACTCATTCGAACAAATAAGCATCGGAAGCTCTACTCAGATATATTCATATCAATATTACTAACTTAACCATTTGAGGTGATCGTCCAAAAGATTCCGGTGATCAATTCATTCTTCTTTATCTCGCAGGTAAATCGGAATTTGGCCGATTTATCAAGAAGGAAAAGCAAATGTTGGCAAGTGCAAGAAGGAAAAGCAAATAGCTAAGCAATTCAATACCAAATCAGCCACCATTTTTGTGGTTTCTGTGTCTGGAACAATTATAAGAAAATTAATCAGCAAAAATAGGAAATAAAATACCTCTCCGGATGAGGATTGCAAGCCATGAACACACCCAGAAGCAGTGCAATCACAAGGTAACCAGAAGAGATCACTGCCAGTGTCTAGTGCCACCAGATATGATAAACTCGGCGTTCCAACAGACACGTTAGCGTAATGTAAGCTGCAAGAATTTGATAAAAATAATGAATGAAACATCAATCACTAAACCAAGAAAAATTAAGGGAAAAAAGAATTCAGTTAATCTGATCCGATGTTTAATTCATCCGAAAGTTAACGACTTTTCAAACAAATTCCAACAACATAAAAGAAAAGGCAGGAAAGGACGAGTTTAACTAGGCTAGTTACTCTTTCTGTTATTTTCTTTCATTTTTTGTTCCCGTTTCTCAGCAAACAAACAGGGGAAAACAGTTAACGAAAAGAAACAGGGTAAAACAAGTTCAAATCAAAATGAACAAGAAAAGCTTCCAAAAACCCAATTCCCAAAATCAACAAGCGACAACATTTAAGCTGATAAAAACTGATAAGAAGGAGAGATAAAAGGAAGGAAGAACTTACAATCCAAGAGAACTGAATCGATAAGTTTGATTTCCATTAAAGAAAGTAAGAGGAGAAGTAGAATTAATATCATGAGAAGAAGAAAGTTTACGACCATGAATTAATCTATCACGATGAGCCATAGAAGCATAATAATGAAGAGAACCTTTTTCAGGTAAGTCATCAACTGATAATATCCCTTTAACAGGATCCGAATAACGATGATGGATATCGAATCCATACGTACCAAACCCGTAACAGCATCCAAAAAAGCTGCTGCTACTGCATAATGTCAATAATAGAAGCAAACAACTCCAATTATAGTAACAAGTATTACAGCCAAAACAAAACCAAGAAGACGAAGAAGAAGAAGAAGCCATTAAAACCATGGAAGCTGAAACTGAAGAACAGAGAATTTGTGGATTAAAATGGACAATTCAAGAATGATATTATAGGATTTGAATAAGATACAGAAACTCTGTTTGTGGTTTTCCTTCGGATTTATTTATTTATTAATTCCCCAAAAATCAAAACTTTCAAGTCACATTTCAAATCATTCAATCAGCCGTTTACGAGTTTCTGGAAATCTAAGTTTATGATTTTTTTTTTTTTGAGAAAAAATCGGTCGATAAAGACTGTTTAGTGGAATTTAAACTACATAATATTTAATATTTATATATTATTTTAGGATAAATTTTAAATAATTTAATTATTAATATTGTGTTTTAATAAAGTGAAAATGGTTATGGTGGCGGTGTCTGTCGTTTTTCTTCCCGGAAGATGAAGAAGAAAACGCGGGTGTTTGGTACGATGAAAGGTCCGAGATGTGGGTCCTACTTAATTTTCATTCTATTTTTATTTTAATGAGATATTTATTTGAATTGGATTGTTTCTCGATATTAATTATTTAATTTGGTATTATATTAATATTATAATCTTAATTAAGATAAAAAAAATTACATGATTATTTTACTAATTTAATATAATAATGAAAATTAATATTTCAATCAAATAAAATTCACATAAAGATAAGCGTTAGATTTATCTTGATAAAATAATTTAAATATATTAAATTTGGATAAAAATGATACTAAAAAATAGCAGAAAATAAAAAATAAAAAATAAAAAATATGTTTTTAAAATTAATTTAAAGAGAAAGAATTGGCTTACCTATTGTGACCTTACATAACAAATAAATCCAGCTCACCCGACCTACATTACTTTCAAATACTGTTTGGTGTGTGTTACTTTTTTTTTATTTGACAGTGAACCCCTTCTACTTGCTTGAATTTGCGATCAAGCCCCCGCTTTTCCATTTCCTTAGCAATATGGTCTCGGACGATATATTGGAAATTTATTTTATTTTTGAAATTTATCATTGAATTAATTTTTCTGATATTTTTGAATTTCTTATGATTATTGTTTTATTTATTATTTGATGATTGGTGGATAGATATAAAAAGAAGGGAAATTAATATGTAGAAAGTTGGTTGGGTTGGGACGTTAAAGAGTGATAGGCTGAATGAGTGACACGACGACTTTACTTGTTGGCTTTGGATTTCTCATCATTCAAGCCTCCCTTCATTTTCCTTTCACCTCTCTAACTAAGTCTAATTAAATCAAATTATAAAATAAATTGATTATTTTTTATTTAAAATCAAATTATTTTTATATATTAATAAATTTAAAGAAATTAAATATGGATTAACTTGAATTTCTCTTATTTATTAAAGAGATATTTACGGGCTTAACTTAGTTTTAGATTTTAATTTGCAGAAAACCCGGCCCATTAAAAATTCTTTTCATCTTTACCTAAATCATTTTAGTTCTACAGGTTTCCGACTGTTTTTTACAAAAATCC
>CANYBF010891862.1:0-17466 GCA_948192965.1 Dalechampia spathulata | reverse complement strand
GTCATGTTCATGTGCTATGGTGTTATGTTATGCATGTGAGTTCATAGTTATGTTGTTTGCATGTTGTGTTTAGTATATGCTTGATGTATTGTTATGTCTGTATGGATATTATGTTTGCTTGCATATTCATGTTGTGATTTTGATATTGCTCATGTGATTTCATGTTATGTCATCTTGCATGTTTGTATTTTGTTCTTTTGTTCTGTTTTACGTTGTTCCCGCGGAGAGTTGTTTTACAGGGACAAACCGAGGGTTTTGACTTTGTGGACTGGAGCATGGACCCGGGACTCATTCGAGGCCCAATTCGGTGGATTCCGACAAGATGATTCTGGAACGCTTGAAGGCTTATTTTATGTTATTTTATTTTATTCATTTTGGTCAGGTTGTATTAAATTCCCAAGCTGTTTTATTTTCTGCTTTATTTCCTGCTTTTATTTTCTGCTTTTATTTCTGCTTTTACTGCTTTTATCTGCTATGTGTCTCTTGCTTCCCTATGCCATGTAACCGGACTTAAGTGAACTTCAACCTAATTGTGTGTGATTTGCGCTTTTATTAAAACCAGATAAAGTGAAGATGATAATACGAAATACGAATAAAATTGAAATGCCAAACCCGTTCTCTGAAGAAATTCGGGCTGCTTTCCAACACAGGAAGGGTCGGGTTTACATTTTCCTGGTTTGTTTAGTTGCTCAATTGAGTTGACTAGATAAGCCGGGTGGCGACTCCACATTATTTTCTCAACGCGATCTGTCTAGTTCCTGTAGTAACTCAGGGGTCTATACTTTGAGAGCAAGCACCACGGCATCTCACGCCGAACAGCGTGCAACGCTCCCACGTCCGGGATGCGCTACTCTCACAGGTAGGAAATGAGCTATCTTTATCAATCTATCCACTATTACCTATACTGCATCATGCTTATTCTGCATCATCGGTAACCCTGTAACGAAATCCATCGTGATCCGATCCCATTTCCATTCTGGTAGCGGTAATGGACTAAGTAATCCCGCTAGTACTTGACGTTCTGCTTTAACCCGCTAGTATATCAAGCACTTTACTACATAATCAGTGATATCGTTATTCATACCAATCCACCAATAGTGTTATTTCAAGTCCCAATACATCTTTATACTACCTGGATGATATGAATATGCCGAACTGTGAGCTTCCTCTAAAATTTTCTTCTTTAACTCCCCATCTGCTGGGATGTATAGTCTAGTCTCGTGCCTTAGGTTATCGTCACCGTTTATCGTAAAAAGTGCAGTCTTACCCGTATGAACCTTCTGTAACTGCTTCTGGTACTCCTCATCATTCCTTGCACTTCTCTGGATCTGTTCTATTAGTACCGACTTCACTTGTAGTTGGAACTGTGCTACAATACAATCACGATGCATTACTAACAAGCCATTCAACTATCGTATTTCTTGAGCTAACATCAACGGTGACTGTCTCAACCTTACAATCAGTTTATGGCTCAACGCATTCGCTACTGAGTTATATTTCCTCGGATGGTAGCCGATCACATAGTTATAATCCTTTATCAACTTAAGCTAGCATCATTGCCTTAAGTTTAATTCCTTTTGCATGCCTAGGTACTTCAAACTCTTGTGGTCGGTATACAAATAGCATAGCTCTCCATACAAATAATGTCACCAAATCTTTAATGCAAAGACAATGGCGGCTAACTCCAAATCATGAGTCGGGTAGTTCTTCTCATGTGGTTTCAACTGCCTTGAAGCGTATGCAATCACCTTCCCATCTTGCATGAGGACACACCCTAATCCTTTGAGTGAAGCATCGCTGTATATTACAAATATGGTACCTGGCATCGACATAGTCAAAACCGGAGCTTGAGTCAAACATGCCTTCAATTGATCAAAATTCCTTTGACATTCATCCATCGATAAGAAAGGAACACCCTTCCATAAAAGAGTCATCAACGACATTGTAATAATGGAGAATCCCTTCACAAACCATATGTAATATCCGGCTAACCCCAGAAAACTACAGATCTCATTAACATTCCGTAGAGTCGGCCAATTAAGTACAGCTTCTATTTTACTAAGATCTACTCTGATTCCCTTGGCTGAAATAACATATCCTAGAAATACCACTTGCTTTAACCAGAAATCACATTTGGACAATTTACCGTATAGTTGTTTCTCCTGTAGCTGTTGCAACATTAACCTCAAGTGCCTATCATGATCTTCTTGAGTCTTTGAATACACCAGGATGTCATCAATAAACATAACTATGAATCGATCCAAGTAATCTGTGAAGACCATGTTCATCAATGCCGTGAATGCTACAGGTGCATTCATCAACCCAAATGGCATTACCAAAAATTGGTAATGACCATAGCAAGTCCGGAAAGCTATTTTTCCTATGCTACCCTCTTTAACCCGAAGTTGGTGATATCCCAATCTCAAATCAATCTTACAGAATACGATGGCATCTTTTAATTGGTCAAACAGGTCATCGATTTAGGGTAAAGGGTATCTATTCTTGATTGTCACCTTGTTCAACTGTCTGTAGTTGATAGACATCCGCATTATGCCATCCTTCTTCTTTATAAATAATACCAGTGTGTCCCATGGTGAAACATTCAGTTTGATAAACCCCCTTCTCTAATAATTCTTGCAACTGAACCTTCAGTTCCTTCAACTCTAAAGGTTTCATATGATATGGGGTAATAGAAATTGGTTTAGTACCTGGTAATACTTCTATCTCAAACTCTACTTCTCTTTCAGGCGGTAGCTCTGGCAACTCTTCGGGAAACACATCCTGAAAGTCGCTCACTGTTGGAATCTCTGTTAACTATACCCCCTCTGTCTGATATCTGTTACATGTGCCAACATGGCATCGCAACCCTGTAGTAACAATCTCTGAGCTGCCACGGTTGAAATCACTCTAGTAGTTACTGACGGTACATTACCCTATATTACTACTGTAACATGTTCTGAATGCTGAAGTGTCATTATTTTCTGATGATAATCCATCATTACCTTGTACTTTGCTAACCATTCTATACCTAAAATAATATTGTACTCACAGAACGACATCTCTACTAAGTCCGACAGAAAACACATATTCTGTCAACTATCACATCTCTGCCTAAAGAACTTGATACAACAATCTCGTAGCCTAACCCCTCACAAGGCATATCAAGCAATCGAGCGAATCCCGTATTAATATAAGAATGTGAGGAACCCAGATCAAATAAAACCAATGCCTTGTGATTAGAGATAAAGACATTACCGATCACCACATCGGATGCATGTTGATCATGTTATTGCATTAGGTTATACACTCTGGCAAGAGCTCCTACTATCTTGTTCATGGACCCCTGACTGGTGCCACGGCCTCCTCCATTATGGCCTCTTCCTTTGCCTCAGTTCCTCTCTGAATTCTGGGAACTCCTGGAACTGGATCTAGCTATCGGACCCTACTAGTAAGGTACCCTTTTAGAAACTGTATATAATGGCATGTCATACCATATGGGACATTCTCTGGCATAGTGACCGGCCCTACCACATCGATAACATAAGTTTGTACCCATCCGACAAGCCCCATGATGTGCTTGGCCACAAGTATGGCATAAACCCAATCCCCGTACTACCACTATGCAATAAGGATCTCCCCATCTGTGTATGCCAGGGTGGCAAAGACCTAACATCAACTGGTTGCAGAGAGAAGGAACCTTTGAACTTCCCTCTTTTCTGATTCCACATTGTCAAACTTGACCCTCTAAACGGTCGCCTCAGTAACTCAGAATGGTCACTCTCCTCTTGCATAGTCCACTCTTGGTTTAATGCATTAGCCATTAATGCTGATAAATCCTTATAATTAAAACCCTGAACCATAACATCATCATGAGGAACATCATAGAATACATTTCTATTGTATGCAATGCGCATGCAATCATGCTTTGCATTCTTCACCATCCTCATTTCTTACATTCACTCTTGTTTTCCTATAATTGTGCACATTCCTTTTGCACATACTAGGTCCCTATAGGTACCAGTACTCATCTCTTGAAGGAGGGCATTTAACTGTGTGGTTCCTTGCACCCATTTCCTACTATAGGTCTCAAGACTCATCTCCCGAAAAGCAGGGCATTAATCTAAATGATTCCTTAAGGGAATCCCATCATCATTATTTGACCCAGTATGCCTAGAGCTCTGCTCTGCCCTCAACACTCACTTTCTTTTCTTCTCTTTTTTTCCTTTCCTTTCTTCATCACCATGCATGCCATGAACGTATTTATGCACATATGATTCATAACATATACTCATTCCATCATAAAGAAGTAATGGAAGCATCATAGCAATAACATATCACATAAAGCATAACTTCTAGACCTTACTCGGGTCTTAAGATAAGGAGACAAGCCAAACATCATAACAAGCACATACGACACAACTAGCACAAACCTGAAAGAATAAAACTTCTAGCGTAATCCCATAATCCTGTTACTAACAATCACTGTTGTTGGCTTTTAGCTCTCATACTTCTAGATACTTAGGAACTCTTCTCTTGATATTTCCAAGGGTTTTAAAAAGTTAAAATTAAGAGAAAAGTAATGAAAAACCTTCATACTTATCTGTTAACTGGTCAACATAAGTCACGTACGGCTTTACGGATCTTGGTACACCCATACTGACCAAAACACCCTGATAAGCAAAAACTCCTACGAGCAATGGTATGCTTGTACCACTTTTGGTATGCCCATAGCACCACAAGCCACCTGACAAACCCAATTTCCTAGGAGTATACGTATGATCGGATAACCCTTTAGTACACCCATACGGCCTCCAAGAACTTACGGCCCCTCATCTCCCCTGCTTGGTACGCCCATACGGTTACCCGTATGCCCGTAACCCTCTTCACTCACATCTTACAACCTCTATCACTCACTCCCAAGCTACATAAAATAGTCCAACATAATACAACCTTCTATACACACAATCGCATCAACCCCTCCTTCTTTCCCCTATATTCACATTACAATGTAACAATCATTCCACATTCATAAAAGACACCATATCATCATACATAAGCATATACATTAAACTATCATTCAATCATGCATACCACAATCATATGCATACATAAAACATCACCATCCATTCATTCATCTATCAAACACATACATACATTATTTCTATGTTTCCTCTAGAGATCCATATGTAACCATGCAAAACAGCTAGGGTCTCTAGTGTGGATGTGACACATTCATACATATGCAACCAAAACACCTCTATATAGTTATTGCATTCATGGCCACCAATCCACTTTTAAAATCATAAACAGCTTTTAAAAACAATAATATGGTAGTAAACAAAATAGATCCTCAGCTGTAACGTCTTCCTTCAAACATCAAGTAACCCCAATAAGGTTCACATAATATCATTTAATTACAAACTCTCCATAAAGTAAATTTCTTCCTTAAACACTCGCTACACCCCATGATAGAAGTTTTAACTATTACAAATCATGTTTAGTTTGAACTATTACAAATCATGGTAAAGATGCTTAATCATCCTCATGATTAATGCAATGATTACCAAAAAATGAGTTGTAATTATAAGAGAGTGAAGTGTCAATTTATTAAGGCTTGTGGGAAGGGTATATTGCATGTTTAAATAAGGCTTAACACATAGAATTAATGCTTAGTTTGTATATATATAGGTTAATGAAAAACATGTTTAGCAATGGAAGATGTAATTTATAATTTTTAAAACATATGTTTCATTGGATCTAGCAATTTTATACATAGAAAACATCAAACATAAAGAAGATTATATAAGGAGAGACTGAAAAACTTTCTTATAAGCTAATCTCTTTCTTTCTTGTCCTTCTAAAAAGTTGTAGCAAAATTTTCAATCCCCAAGGATAGAGGATCTCTGAACTATCCATACAAGTTAAGAAAATGATTAGTAATCAAATTACTAGTTTTGTTTAGAGAATAGTAAAATAAAACATAAAGAGCAATGGATGAAAAATGATAATTGAATTTGATTTCCTTCTTGATATTCTATCAAAACCAAATTATTTTTCCTTGTTCTTATGCTTTGAAATTATTGGAAAATAAAACATAAAGAGTCAAGTCATGTGCATGTCATATGCTTCTGGCATGTGATTTGCATATGACTAACTTAAATCTCCTTCTAGAAGCCCATGGCAATCATGTGCTCTTCAATTTAATTCATCGTATGTGAACAAGTTATGTGACATCCACATTTTGACCATTAAGTCAATTAATTCAATCAAAAACCCATATATACCATGCATGTATAATATGTCATCTTAAATCACTTGTAACTTGAGTTCTACTCATCAAATTTTAGTGATCTTGGTATCAAATCGAAGCTCTTTTCATGATATTTCTAATATATATGAAAAATTTAGGTTATCTTATAACCATAAAGATTTGCATCATCAACATTCATTCATGATTATCATTCCCTTAATTTTAGTGTGCGATCTTTTAGGTTCTTGGCATGTTGGCAACATATGAATCTATTATCAAATCCATCATATGTAAATCATGAGTGATGTCTAGTCATACATCATGACTACCCAAATGTTAAGAGGTCATTAATTTGACTACAACCCTTTCATATTAGATTCCATGTAATAAACTCCTTTCACCATCCACTTTCTCATTTAGGGGATTAATGTCAACTCAATGCATAATCGAGTATGTTAGATCATGCCCTAAATTTGATGTTTCATGTACCATAATCTTCATTCCCAAAATGCCCTTATGAAACTCATTCATCAATAAGCATTCTACTCTGGCCAAAGATTCTTAAATAAAGAATAGTACATGAATCAATGAGATAAAACCCCTACATTTAATCTAGGATTGTGAATCCTTTATTGATAAACAAATAACTTCAACTACTTCACACTATATCCAACTTCCAAGTTATGAATGCCTCCTCTGGAGGAATAAAACAAAGTCAAAACATAGTGGTCTATAATTAAGATAACCTTGTTATCTCAAGTCTTAAGGATACTTGCATTACTAATATGAGTGAGATATATTTCACAGACATAGATCAATTGTCCATATGAAATCTCACTGGCAAGGCCTCCAATAAGTTAGTCCCCTATGCTCATCTGTATGTTCACTTTAGGTAACTCTTGTCATGATGAATGAGAATCATCCCTTAAGGAAGTATAACATGTGCTGATCTTAACCACATTAATAATATCCATTCCTATCAATACATTGATCAAGGATAATTTAGATATTGAACATTTGCATACAATAAGAATCTCATTTCAAAAACCTTTTATTGAATAATAAATAAAACCTTTTATTGATAAATTGTTTAATTAATTACAATAAAACATGATGCTCTAAAGCATACACTAACAATATATACTTGAGACTTAGCAAAATAGCCCATTTTTCCCTTCTTCCATTTTGGTTTCTCCTTCCTCTCCACTCTTTCTTTTGTCCTTCACCATAATAGTACCAAAACTCTTCTAGATTGCTTAGTTTCTTATTACATATCCTTTTGGAAGCTAGCTAAGCATGTGGAAGGGTGATCAATGTGTGTGTTTTACTTGGATCATGCATTGTGTGCTTATGGTAAGAGTCTTAGGCAAGAATAGTTATTACCAAGGAAAGAACTTGCATTTTTGTGTAGTTTGGGTTTATTGAAGGTATTGCATGCATGTTTCAAGTAATGTAAATAAAGTTATTTAAATCTTTGGTTATGGTTGTTTATGGTTAAGTTTAATGGATTAAAACTACTATTAGAATGTTAATCAAAACATAAAAGAGGTAATTTAAATCAACAAGGATATAATCGGTGGAAATTAAGTAAGATAAAAATTTTATTATCTTGCCTAAGCTTTTTTTTTAGATGGGATAGATTTAAGGCTTGCAGTAATCTTAATTTAGAGACCTTAACAAATGAATTATAAAGCATATAATATATTGTTTGAAAGCTCTAGAAGTCTACTTTTCAATGGTACTAATTTTCCATTAATTGGAATTCATTTTATAAGTGAAAATGGGGTTGTAAGACAAATTATTTATATGATAATTTATAGTTGCTACATTAAAATAGTTGGCCTGCATGAATTATTTGCATACGTTAATGAACAAATTTTTAGGCTTATAATAAATGGATTAAAAGCTCTATGAGTCTACGTCTTATTGGTATAAAGATTTAAATTTTTAGAATTCATTTACTTATTGAAAAATGGTAAGAAAGATAAATTATTTTATGGCTAAGTAACATGATTTTATGATGATATTCTAATTTATTTGTTAATAAACCATCTTTATAACTAAATGATAAATATGGATAATTAATTAACTTCTTAATTTCTTTAAAAAGGATTAATTATATGTTTATATGATCTTTGTTGAGTAATATATATATATATTATGTGAATGCCAAAATGATATGAAAAATAAAATGGTTTACGTGTAATCTATATTTATGATTGATTGGAATATTAAAGGTGTGTTTGTATTATGATTAGGTAAAAATACGGATAGTGAATCTATTCCTCCAATCGACATAAACGAAGGAAGAGCGGTGGCATGCTTGTACTAGTTTGTGCTATTAATAGGTTGATTCATTTAAAATGAATCAATGGGTAAGCTAAAATGTTTACCTTAATATTAATATGTGATTATAGTTTGAATTAAGTCCTTTAACAAAAGAGGATGATGATTATGAGATTTTATGCAATAGCAGAATGTTTAATTATAGTATATGATTGCATAAATAATAATTCATATGGTATGTCATATTCACTATTATGTTTAACATGCCATGCATTGGTTGGAGCAATAAGAGAGGAGGAAAATGAGCAATGTGAGGAAATGATGATGTGTTACTAAAAAGATAATGGAACATGATGATACTAAAATAGTAGTACTAAAGGAAAAGAATACCGAAAAGATAGTGGTATATGGCCAGTACAATGTGCATATAAATGAGAATGCTAAGCAATCATGATAATGATGATGATACAGGAAAAACAAAAAGGATTGCATATTATGTTGCATTCCAAAAGAAAAAGGCATATTCCATCACATTCATATATATCTATATATATATATATATATATATTCATGGAATGATTTTGCAACAAAATAGCAATTGAATGTTGAAAGATGTTATGTGAATGAATGGGAATAACTATTGAGAATATAAAGTCAATGTCACACCCACATTAGCAACCCTATTTGTGTAACACTATTCATTATGTTGATTATGCATGCATATGTGAATATATGTGTATGATGTATGAATGTTCTGATGGGAAGTAGAGGTGAATGTATATGATCGGATGACAGGTAGAAAGAGGAGAGGTATATTGGTGGATGTTTTAGAAGTGTTTTATGATTGAGTTATGGGTTAGGTACCTTGTGAATGAGTTAGAGTAGGTTATGGTTTATAGGTTGGTTGTGGTATGAGCGTACGGATCACCATACAAGTGTACCAAGCATGGGAAATGAGTGACATTAGGTTTCTAAAGACCGTACGGGTGTACCAAAGGATTGTCAGGCCGTACCAATGCTCACAGGAAAATAGGTTTGTCAAGAAGAATGTAGTGGTACAGGCGTACCAGTTGGGGGTACGGGTGTATCGAATGTGGTACGGTCGTACGCGACTTAAGTTTGACTTTTCAACGGATAAGAACAAAGTTTTTCCTTGCTTTTCTTTCATCTTTATCTTTCCTAAACCCTTAGAAATAATAGAGTTAGGGGTCTTAAGTGCCTAAAAGTTGTAGGAGCTAGAAGACAGAGATTGTGATCATAGTAACGGGACTACAGGCATACGTTAGAAGTAGTATTGCTAAAGGTTTATGCTAGTCTATGCTAGTTATGTGAATTGTAATGCTTTACTTCTTGTTTCACTTGGGGGACCTAAGTAAGGTCTAGAGAAATTATGTGCCCTATTTCTATTACTGTATATTGCTTATGTTTTCCTAAGAGGAGCATGATTCGTGTATAGGAAGCATCATATATGCATAATCATGGCATGCATGAGGAAGTATAAGGGGGAAAAGAAAGAGAAAGAAAGAGATGTTATAGAGCTATATGCTTTAAACCTATTGGGTCATACAGAGGATGGATTCCCTTAAGGAATCATAAAGTTTAATGCCCTCCCTATGGGAGATGAGTCTCAAGATATACGGTTAAAAAAAAAGAAATGGGTTCATAGAACCACATAGATAAATGCCCTCCTCCAAGAGATGAGTACTGGTACATACAGGGACCAAGTAGGGAAAGCATATGTGCACATATATACTAGAAAAGAAGAGGGAATGAGGGAGAATGCATGACATGAAGGCATTCTCATTTCATATGTTGTTGAAGGCAATGTATTCTTTTATGTATTCCTTGCGGTTCTTATAAGATGATGATGTATTATAACTATGTTATTGGTTGTAAATGATTGTTGAATGACTATTGATAGGATAATATAATGAAATGATGTTTATTGTTATGGGCTTGATTGTAATTATGTGTTTCACTAGCACCACTAAGTTTTATGCTCAGTATTTATCATCTAATGAATGTAGGTATTGAGCCTTCAAGAGAGCAAATTAAGGAGCGATAGAGGGCGTTAGCAGAGAACTCCTTATTCTTGAAGTGGTACTGGACTATAGAGGCATACTGCTGCTAGTTTGTTATTGTAGTTTCTATTAATCATCAAGGCAATAGTTGTTACTATGTTTTTGGTGGTGATGCTTGTAACTGGTGTTGTAATTATGTAATTATCGGAAACTCTAATGTAAGACTTTAATCATATATATAATATAAACTGAGATGTTTGCTAATCTGAATTGTATGAATGAATGAATGGGTATCTAGGTTAAGATAGGTATCATTGAATAGATGCCACGCTACATTTCCTTATCACCACTAAATACAGGAACGTGTACCCATACAAATGCAAGCAGGTCATATAGACAATGTATCCCTTGTAGTGTGAGTAGCGGTTTCCTTATAGGAGATCGATACTCATGCTACGGGAGCCTGTTACTCCAGGTATGGGCTGGGTGTGACATGTTATAGTGGTATCAGAGCTATGGTTTAGCTTGCTGTGTAAATTGTCTGTTAGTTAGGACTATTACCTATGATTAATAAGCTACATGCAAGGAGTTTACCAATCCCTACTGCTGCTAACCATTATGATCTATGTTTATGTATCACATATTAAGTTTCATGATAGAGCGATCCATTATTATCAGTGAGGAAGGAGGGGGTAACTTTAATCCCCAAGAGAGTACATTAGATATGAGGGATAGAGGTGAGAGGCAACCAAGACAGGAAAGACGGGGAGAACCCAGTGAGAGGGAAGCTCGAGTTGATCAGGCAGATGCTTCCGCTATAGATCCCATGGCAACTCAGTATGACCAATTTCTTCAGTACTTACAGGCACAGGGATAGACTTTACCTACAACCCCGGCTCCACCCTCACTAGAACCTAGAGAGGAATATAAGATGGACTTTAAGAAGTTGAGATCATATGGAGCCACAGATTTTGTTAGGACTACTGATCCGTATGTGGTAGAGATGTGGTTAGAATGGACACAACAAGTTCTACGTCAATTGAACTATCCCGAGACAACAAAGTTTGAGTACACTATTTCCCTGCTATAGGATAATGCCTATGAATGGTGGAAAACTATTCCACAGAGTATGGCAGACCCTCCAATACTGACATAGGATGACTTTTAGAGAGAGTTTCATTAGAAATACGTGCCTGCTGCTTACACTGATTAGAAGCTGCATGAGTTCCTCAATTTGAGATAGGGGGACATGTCAGTTACAGAGTATGAGAGGGAGTTTACACAATTAGCCTATTATGCAACCAATATTCTTACTTCTGGTCGAGAGAGGTGTAAGAGATTTTAACAGGGTTTGAATCTATGAATAAGGGTATTGGTTTAGGGTTTTAATTATGAAGATTTCTCAGCGTTGATGGCTAATGTACTGAACCAGGAGCGTACGATGTAAGAGGAGAGTGTTCGTACTGAATCATTGAGGAGACCATTTTGAGGATCGAGTTCTTCATCAGGGTACCAGAAGAGGGGAAGGTTCAGAGGTTCATTTCCTTCACGAGCAATTCATGTCAGACCATCACCACCTTAACGATCATATAGTGGGAGGTTTACATTCCATAGTGGTAGTTCAGGTACGAAACTAGGTTTATGCCATACTTATGGTCGATCACATCATGGGGATTGCCGGATGGGTACAGATCTATGTTATCAGTATGGTAAAGCCGGTCATTATGCGAGAGAGTGTCCCGCACAGTATAATATGCTAGTGCATATTGTTTCAAAAGGGGGATTCTATCAGTTGGGTTTGATGGTTAGATCTAGTTTCAGAGGTTCCCAGAGTTCAAAAAGAAGCAGAGGTAGAGGAAGAGGCCATAATGGAGGAGGTCATGGCACCAGTTAGGGGTCAGTGAATCAGACTATTGGGGCTCCTGCCAGAGTATATAATCTAGTGCAATGGGATGATCAACATGCCTCTAATGTGGTCATTGGTAATGTTTTTATTTCCAATCATGATGCATTGGTTTTATTTGATCCGAGTTCTTCATATTCTTATATTAATGTGGGATTTGCCCATTTGCTTGATATGTTATATGAAGAGTTAGGTTATAAGATAATTGTATTGAGCCTATTAGGACGAGATATAATAGTTGATTGCATGTATAGACAGTGTCCTTTGCTTATTCATGATGTGTATTTCTTATCTCACCTAGTAAAGATGCCTTTTTGTGAGTATGATATCATTTTGGGAATGGATTGGTTAGCAAGGTATGGGGCAGTGATGGATTATCAGTGAAAGATAATGACCCTTCAGCATCGAAAACATGTTATGGTCTAAATAAAGGGTAATGTGTCGTCTGTTACCGTTAGACTGATTTCAGCTATGACAGCCCAAAAACTGCTACTACAGGGTTGTGATGTGATATTGACACATGTGACAGATGTGAGGCTTCTCTGATGTATTTTCAGAATTACCACTAGTAAGGGAAATGGAGTTTGAAATAGAAGTGCTATCAAGTAATGAGCCAGTCTCCATAACCCCATATTGCATGGTGCCACTGGAATTGAAAGAGTTGAAGATACAATTACATGAATTATTAGATAAGGGTTTCATTAGACCAAGTGTTTCACCATGGGGCGTACTTATGCTATTTATGAAGAAGAAGGATGGTACGATAAGAATATGTATCGACTACAGATAGTTGAACAAGGTGACGATCAAGAATAGATACCCTTTACCACGTATTGATGACTTGTTTGATCAGTTGAAAGATGTCGTAGCATTCTTTAAGATTAATTTGAGATCAGGTTATCATCACCTTTGGGTCAAGGAAGGTAGCATAGCAAAAATAGCTTTCCGACCTCGCTATGGGCACTACGAGTTCTTAGTAATGCCATTCAGGTTTACGAATGCACCTGTAGCATTCATGGCACTAATGAACATGGTTTTTATGGATTATTTAGATTAGTTTGTTATGGTGTTCATTAATGATATCTTAGTGTATTTGAAGACTTGAGAGAATCATGATAGGCACCTAAGATGGATATTGCAACGATTACGGGAGAAACAACTGTATGGGAAATTGTCTAAGTGTGACTTCTAGTTAGAGCAAGTGGCATTTTTGGGGCATGTGATATCCGCTGATGGGATTAGAGTAGATCTGAGCAAGGTAGAAGCTGTGCTTAATTGGCCAACTCCACAGAATGTTATTGAGGTTTGTAGTTTCCTGGGGTTAGGCAAATATTACAGACAATTTGTAAAGGGTTTTTCTATGATTGTTATGCCATTGATGACTCTTCTATGAAAGGATGTTCATTTTGTTTGGACGGATGAATGTCAGCATAGTTTTGATAAATTGAAGGAATGTTTGACTCAAGCTTCAATCTTGACTTTGCCTATGCTAGGTACAATATTTATGATCTATAATGATGCTTCACTTAATGGCTTAGGGTGTGTTCTTATACAAGATCGGAGAGTGATTACTTAAGCTTTGAGACAGTTGAAACCATATGAGAAGAACTACCCTACACATTATCTGGAATTGGCCACCATTATCTTTGCCCTAAAGATTTGGTGACATTACTTATACGGAGAGTTATGCTACATGTACACAGATCACAAGAGTTCAAAGTATCTGGGTACACAGAAGGAATTGAATTTAAGACAACGATGCTGGCTTAATTTGATTAAAGATTATGACTGTGTCATTGACTATCATCCAAGAAAAGCTAACTCGGTAGCCGATGCTTTAAGCCGCAAGATGGTTACCGGGTTGAGATAGTCACCGTTGATGTTAGTTTAGGAGATGCGAACATTGATAGAACAGATTTAGAGAAGTGTAGTGACTGATGAGGAGTACCAAAAGTAGTTACAAAAAGTTCAGACAGGTAAAACTGCACTTTTGACTATGGATGGTGATGAAAACCTAAGACATGGGGTGCGATTATATATTCCTGCAGACAATGAGCTTAAGAGGTAGATTTTAAAAGAAGCTCACAGTTCATTATATTCATATCACCCCGGGAGTACAAAGATGCACAAAGATTTAAGACAGCATTATTGGTGGATTGGTATGAAAAATTATATTGCAGATTATATTGCCAAGGGTCTGATATGTCAATGGGTTAAAGCGAAACATCAAGTACCAACAGGGTTACTTAGTCCGTTACCGGTACCGGAATGGAAATGAGATTGGGTCACAATGGACTTTATCATGGGGTTACCGATGATACAAGCTAAACATGATGTTGTATGGGTAATAGTGGATAGACTAACCAAGACAGCTCACTTCTTACCTATACATATGGACTATAGCTTAGAGAGGTTAGTAGGATTATATATGGATGAGATTATCCGTTTGCATAGGATTCCATCCTTAATTGTATCAGACAGAGATCCACGATTTACATCACGATTTTGGGGTACTTTTCAGAGAGCTTTGGGTATGAGAGTATAGTTTAGTACTGCTTTTCATCCTCAGACTGATGGCCAATTAGAAAGAGTGATACAGATTTTAGAGGATATGTTACGTGCATGTGTTTTGGAGTGGGAAGGTAACTGGGATAGATACCTACCTTTGATTAAGTTTACCTACAATAACATTTACCAGTCTAGTATATTGATGGATCCCTATAAGGAATTGTATGGTACAAGATGTAGGATGCCATTACATTGGGATGAGGTCGGTGAATGTCTTGAGCTAGTACAGCAAGCTGAAGAATAGATACAGTTGATTAAGACCAGGCTTAAAGCAGCATCCGATAGACAGAAGTTGTATGTGGACTTGAAGAGGAGAGATATAGAGTATCATGTCAGAGATAAAGTGTTTCTCAAAGTATCTCCATGGAAAAAGATTATAAGATTCAATCGAAAGGGTAAGTTGAGTCCTCGTTGTATTGGGTTGTATGAGATATTAGAGAGAGTGGGACCATTGGCCTACAGGTTAGCCTTACCACCTGATCTAGATCGGATTCATAATGTATTTTACGTCTCAATATTGAGGAAGTACAGATCAGATCTGTTTCATATTATACCCATGGAATCGATTGAGCTTCAGTCAGATTTATCTTACAATGAAGAGCCAATTCAGATTTTGGCACGACAGACTAAACAGCTGAGGAATAAATAAATACCGTTAGTGAAGGTCTTATGGAATCATCACATAGGACATGATGCCATTTGGGAATAGGAATCAATTATGAGAGAGTAGTATCCTCACTTATTCCCTAGTAGTCCAGTTAGAATTTCAAGATAAAATTTCTTTTTAGGGGGAGAGAGTTATCACACCCACATTAGCAACCCTAGTTGTGTGACACTATGGTATGTGGAATACTAGATGAATGATAGGATGTATACATACATGTATATGTATGCTTATGTGATTGATGGTTGTGGTATGACGTTAGATACTTGATTGTGTTGATTATGCATGCATATATGAATATATGTGCATGATGTATGAATGTTCCGATAGGAAGTAGAGGTGAATGTATATGATCAGATGATAGGTAGGAAGAGGAAAGGTATATTGGTGGATGTTTAAAAGTGTTTTATGATTGAGTTTTAGGTCTAGGCACCTTGAGAATGAGTTAGAGTAGGTTATGGTTTGTAGGTTGGTTGTGGTATGGGCGTATGGATCACGGTATAGGCATACCAAGCATGAGAAATGAGTGGCATTAGATTTCTGGAGACCGTACGGGTGTACCAAAGGGTTATCCGGCCGTACCAATGCTTACAAGAAAATAGGTTTGTCAAGAAGAATGTAGTGGTACAGGTGTACCAATTAGGGGTACGAGCATACCATTCCTCGTAGCAGTTTGTGCTTGTCAAGAGTTTTAGCTCCGTACGGGTGTACTGAATGTGGTACAGCCATACGCAACTTAAGTTTAACTTTTCAATGGATAAGAATAAAGATTTTCCTTGCTTTTCTTTCATCTATATCTTTCTTAAACCCATAAAAATAATAGAGTTAGGGGTCTTAAGTGCCTAGAAGTTATGAGAGCTAGAAGGCAGAGATTGTGATCATAGTAGCAAGACTATGGGCATAAATTAGAAGTAGTATTGCTACATGTTTCTGCTAATCTCTGCTAATCTATGCTAATTATGTGAATTACGATGCTTTACTTCTTGTTTCACTTAGGGGACCTAAGTGTTGGTTTGTATAGTGATTAAGTAGTGGAAGAAATTTAAAATTTTCATTTTAAAACAACAAACCAAAAGAAGATCTTTGCATCAAAACACAGAGAAACCAGTTTAGAGATTAGAAGTGACAGTTTGGATAGTAACTCTTACTTTCAATGCAGATGTCGTTTGTTCTTTATCTCTAAAGCGTTTATAGTTGTAGCAAACCAAAAACCACCAAGATAGGCAGCCTCCAACAGTATCCACATGAAGCAAGGATGTCCAAGCAAGCAACCAATTGCTTCTATCTCCTTTCCTGTGAACTAGCAAAGAAAAAGAATAAAAACTTATGGAATTTTTTTCTTCCTCACAATTGCTCTTGTGAAGGCCGAATTCTCCTTCTGCAGAAGAGTGTAATTTCAGCCAAAGGAAGAAGAATGGTGTGGCTTGACCTAATTTTGGTTATAACAATATTTTTATACTTCAAAATTATGTTAAGATGAAACCCTTTCAGCTTAAGTCAGGCCCTGGGCCCGTCTGTGACTAATATGGCATGTGACTGTCACTTGCCATATGATAGCCCAACCCAATAGCCCAACTTAAACCTTAGGACTTCTAAACATTAAATGTTAAGTCCATAAAGTATTAGATTAATTTCCATAAGTGATTTTCAACTTTTCCCAAAAGTACGAAAATGCCCTTTTAAGCTTGATTCCTCATTTGTAAGTGTGTGACCTCTTGGGTTCCTAATATGTTGGCAACATGTTAAATCTTATATTTAGCATGTAAATCATGAG
>CANYBF010891688.1:0-33784 GCA_948192965.1 Dalechampia spathulata | reverse complement strand
TAAATTTTTAAAAGTAATATTTATCTTTATATAAATTTTAAAAAATAATATTTATCTTTCAATTAAAATTAAAAAAGTAATGCTTATCTTCATGTAAATTTTAAAAAACAATATTTATCTTTGAATTATTAAAATTAAAAGAAGGAGGGGTAGACTTGTATTTTCACTTCCTCCCCCCTCTTCCCACTTTTAATATGTATATGATATACCAAAACCGGTTCCCCCATGAATGTAAACCGGAGAAAGCCATCAACTTTGTAGCTTGGATATGTTATTTACAGACAACATGGTTTCCTTTTTAGGAAATATTCTGTCAAATTTGATTCATATTGTTTAAAGAAATTAGATGAATTAATATAATCTAAATTTAAAAGAGATATCAAAATAAATATTTTCATTTAATTTTTTAAATATTTTTCAGACCATTTTTATATTTATTGTGGGCAAATTAAGTTAGTCAACCTCTTGCATCCTCTTTGGAAAGCTCTAATTCCCTGGTGACTTGCTTGAAGCAATAAGTGAACTTTGTAAGAGGTTACTATGAGAAATGATATGAACCAACGAAAGATCATAAATGGAGTAGTCACCTAACCTAATAATAGTTTTGAGAAAATGATTCAATCGATCCATAGCATGAATGCTAGTTAAATCTTTAGAAATGGGTTTGACGAATGAACATCTATTTTTATGATTTTTATATTATAATTTTATCATATTAATCAATTAATTGCACCTAAGCAAGTGATTTGTATTCATGGACATGAATATATCATAAAAACATAGCATGATAATAGGTATAAAAAGTATAACAAATATAGCAAAAAGAAATTAAAATAATAGGGAATATATGTCAAAATTAATGAATAATTACAAGCAATAAATAGGAAAAGTGCGAGAACAAATCAAATTAGTCTAATAATTAATCTAATTAAGTCTAATTAGAATGATTAATTATTTTTGTAGTAATTTTAATAGAGTTTGGATGTCTCTTTTTTTATACAGACTAGTTTGGAAAGTGAATTTATATAAGATATTTTCTACTAGTAACGTGAATATTGGCTAGAGAGGGCAATGTGCATTGTATTGTATGTTATGCAACTGTGACACATGTTACATTGTTTACAAGATAAAAACTACATTTTAGGCCAATTTTAACATATTTTTTTTTTGTCTAAAAGGTTCCCACAATTATATAATCAATGTAAGCTTTCATTATTAAGCAATTAAAGCTAAAAATTAAGGATTAACACCATAGAATTTTTAAAATCAAATAAATATAATTCATGGAAACCTTTTGAAAACTTTATTTCGATAAATAAAAAATGTTTTGATTTGAAGAAAATCAATCTAGAGTCTTATAAGATATTTTCTTAAGATTTCTTAACAATTAAAATTCAATGCCATAGTAATCTTATCCCCCTTCCAAACTTATTTTTCTTGAATAAAAGATGTGTTGATGTTGAACTTCAAGAAACAATCATTTGTTTTAGTAGAAAGTTAGTTAATAGAGAGAGATACACTTTTGCCAAGTAATATAGTCAGACTTTCCTTTTTGATAAGTAGATAATTATAAAGACCCAACTTAATAGGAAAGAATTAATTAAAAATATTTTTTCTTCAATAGCAATAGAATATTTTTCTTTTACATAAAATTTTTTTTTAATACATATATTAAATAGGGGTAATAAGGGTATATCATTTTTTAATATATCAATATTAATTTTGTGTCACTTTTAAAAAATAACAATTTTGGTGAAAGAAAATTTAAAAATGTTAAAAGTGCTCCTCCTTCCCCCTTCAAAAATCACAGTATAATTTATTTATTTTTTGTATATATTAGTAAATAAATATAAACTATATATTTTGATATATATATATATATATATATAATTTCTTAATATGTATCATGATATAAAGTAATAAGTATATTCATAACATATATCAATATATCTTTGTTATATAAATTATTGTATGATGCATATTTATTTATTAATATATACTAGTAAATAAATATATTTGTATATTTTTTTATACATATTTACTATGAAAAAATAAAATAAACATATACACAATAATAGCACCACCAACACCTTGAAAGAGAAGAAGAAAATAACAATATCAGTAACATCTTGAAGAAGCAAAAAAATTAAATAAATAGAAAAAAGAAAGAAAGAAAGAAAGAAAAAGAAGAAGAGAAAAAGCAACAATAACAACATATTGAGCAAAAGAAAAAAAGAATGAACAAAAGAAAAATAGAAAAAAGAAGAAAAGAAGAAGCAATGGTAACTCCTTGAGTAAAAAAAATGAACCAAAGAAAAATGAAAGAAAAAAAAGAAAAGGAAGAAGAAAAAAAATAAAAAAAACAATTTTTAAAATATAAAAAGATAAATTAGTAGTTATATAATTTTTAATGACATAAATTTAAATATAAAGTCACATTACTATTTATTTAATTGAAGTATATTAAAAGTGATATTTTATATACTTTCTCTGTTAAATACGAAGATTATTTACTAAAAAATCTATGTATAACTTATACGAGAATGGTTAACTTTCTTGTATTTTACAATAGAAAGTATTTTATAATAGCAAGTATTTGAAAATCTTATGTATAGGTGTAATTTAGAAAGAAATTTGCAAGATTGTCTTGTCTTAATCAATCTTCTTCTTTGAATCAATCTTCTTGAATAGCCAATGTCCATGGAATAACCCCCTCTTACAATTCCAATAACTTTCATAAATATCAAACTCCACCAAGGAACAAGTACAATTGTGCCAACCATAGAATATTATATCATAACTATGAAAACTCCTTACATAATGCAAACAGATTGTCTTATAATGCAAATATGTCAAAGCATGAAAATTCAAAGATATTTATATGATTCAGCTTATAAATGGGTTTTTAACATAACATCTTTCAAATTACTTACATTGCATTTTTTTTTAATTTTTTGAACAAATTTGATGTATGAAAATAGTTTATATAATCTACAATCTTATCTAAACTATGGAGCTTGAATGGTCAAAACATCTAACATGACAACCTTAGCAAATGACTGTTTGACATTTGTGTATAAAAACTAAAAATATCTCTTTGGACCATTGGCTCAAGTATTCAGACACTGGGCTGTAACATGCAAAGACGAGCAAGTTGAGTCATAATCAATTTCCCCATGTCACAAGCAAATTAACAAACCCCCCATGCAGGCTTTTGTACCCACTTTACACCTGCAATACATGACAAGGCTCCTTTGGTCATTTCCTAATTAGAGCCAGAATTTCTTTTCCCTATAGCACCAAAATGCAATCAAATGTAAAGTCTTAGGAATTTTGTACACTATCGATGATAATTATTGGTCTGGTTAGATGAAAATCTAAATAAACGATCATGTAGTCTCTTGTAACATAGAATAGATAAGGAGTTGCTATTGTGGAATGATAAGAACACCGATGTCTAACCAACGTGATCAGTTTGGCTATAGTTACTAACACTGCATGGAATCAAAAACAGGCAAAAAAAGGAAAAGAAGGGTATGATATTATGATAGCTGTGGGCATCCGAGAATTCCCCAAAGTCATTAAGCATTGTTTTCAGGTCCCAAAGGGAAAATCCATGAGCGGAGAAGGGCCACATGAATCACAAAGGAAATGAATAGACATAGCCCGAACAGCAAGCAAACCTTTTTCTTTGGCCAATCTGCTACAACCCATGTGCTAAAAGTAAATGTAAAAGCAACTTAAATTATGAACCCCTCAGCATCCATGTTTTCTCCTTTTTTTCTATATATATAAAAAAAACACATACTTTTTAATCTCTTATCATCTCTGTGATTTAATGCCCAAACTCCAGCTCTAAAGCTGTTAAATCCAACCAACATGTGCTCCATTATAAGCTAATATATGTATATCTTATCAAGTTATTCTAGGCCAAACCAGGTAGGCATATTTTTATCTCTCCTCAAGATTACAGAGTGCAGCATGCATGTCATTTGCTGGCTTCAACTTTCTCACCTCTAGTTGATTTTATTGCTAATGTCAAGACACCCAGATCAAGCAAATTGATTTTCTAGAAATGGGCATCACTGGAGAATTGGTTAGGAGTGTCTTTTCGAGAAATCGATCCGTTAAAGCGCATGAAAATAATGCAAGTTCCAAGTTGTTATAATTTTAATAACTTTTGTTTGAATTGTTAAGATCATTGATACATGTTCATGGATGAATACCTTGCAGGTAAGAAGTAGCGTGGATGACAAACGTAAGTGGACTGCTATTAGATCATACCTTTGTGGAGATGAGTTCAATTCAGTTCTTGCAGAGGAGGATTCAGCTTCGTTTAAAAGCTCTGAAGCAACGGTCACACAACCTGTAATGGAAGATTCTGCCAGTAAATTAGAGTTCCAAAATCAAGAGATTAGAGAAGAAAATATTCCCAGGGAAAAGCGTAATTCAACTTCTAAATTATTCCAACAAGAAGATGCAGCAATCATCATCCAATCTGCATTTAGAAATTTAATGGTTAGCGTATTAGGCAAAAAAAAAAGTACAAATGCCTGTGTTTTCTTGTTTTACAGTTGGATATTATGCAAGAAAGTGGCTTCTCGTTTTGATAGGATATTTGTGCTGGAATTTTCAGGCTAGACGTCGGAGCAAAGAAATCGAAATGGAGAAGGACCAACAGGAGCCTGTTATGGCAACGGATAGTCCCAGTAGAGAATCTGTCGGCACATCGATGGAAGTTCAGACAGGAAATTCTGCAGAAGTTGTTCCAGTTATACAAGATAGCTCGGCTACTCGTTTCGGATTGCCTAAGAAGGCCAGAACTGAGATTTTCAGGATAAAGGTCAATGCCAATTGATTCAATTTCGCTTTTAATACTTACCTGCTTACGTTCATTTGATTTACCGTATTCAAAAACATAACAGGAAGACTGGGATGATAGCACAGTGAGCAATACTATATCAAGAATGAGGATTCAGAACAGACTAGAAGCAACAAACAGGCGCGAGAGGGCATTGGCATATGCTTTTGCTCAGCAGGTATGCTGATTGATTACTTAATGGGTCGATAGCAGAAATAATTGATGCTCTCGGTTTAGCTCATTTTTAGTCAAACACTAATTTGTTTTGCAGCTAAGAATATGTTCGAAGAAGAAGCAAACAAAATCTGATGGACCGGAGCCCAACATGGGTTGGAGCTGGCTAGAAAGATGGATGGCAACCAGACTTCCAGAATGCTCGGTTGAAAGCCGTACAAGCAAGCAGTTCGAGCCGACAAATAGCAGTTACAAACTTTCAGCTAAGAAGAGAATATTTGACATAACAGGAGAAGAAAAGGAAAGCTGCGGGTCGAATGAGGTGTCTGTCCAGTTTGATAGTATGTCAATGACGGCAGCAAGCGAAGATGGGAGCGTGCATGCCAGAAGGAATCGGGTTAAGCCTGCAAGAACCATATCAAAGCGGAAAACAGCGCCAAGCTACCATTGTCAGAAAGAAAATTACAAGGTATGTAATACCCGTGCATTTACATGCTCAAATTTCAATTAACATGAAAACCCACCAGTCCTCTTAATTCCCTTTTTCCTTCATATTGTACAGGTGATCAAGAAAGAATCCCGCAAGGAGACGAGCAAGGTAAAGAGCACAGGAAACCACAACTAAGCAGCGATGAAAGAAACCATGTGCCTCAGCCTTGATACATAGAACTATTTTAAGCACCCTTTGTAATGTCTTAAGCGAAATTTTCATCAGTCTTAGCTGGGAAGAAGATAAATAAATTGAAATTCTCAGTTGCTTTTGCAGTTCATTTCATGGATAATATGCATGGGTCAGAACACCACATGTAGAAAACCGGTAGAAAGAAAATGTAACACCAGGAAATATAGCGCAAGCAAATTTAGCTCCCATCATAAAAGCAGTAAAACCACGAGAATAATATCACATGAGGAAGGGTTGGAAGTAAAAATAACAATTACATGAAATACAACCACCAGTGTACTAGTATCAACTGCCCGCAGCCCCTTTTAGAGCTTCTGGTATCAACATGTTGTCATCCATCTCAGTTGATATATAACGGGGAAAATTTGCTCTAGATCTTGTCTATATCTTCATCCTCAAATTCAATATAATCATCACCGCCTCCGTCATCCTCCTCATCAAGACCTCCAGCAATACCCTCGTTGAGACGGGTACTCTCAGGAAGTTCGCCATATGCCTTCAGGAGCCTAGCTTCATCTGGCATATACTTCAGGATAACATCAGCCTTATCATCCTGATAATCACGCAGCCCTACAAGTATTATATCACCAGCTGCAATCCAAACTTTCTTGTGCATCTTCCCACGAATGTGGCACAGGCGCTTTGTGCCATCGATACACATGGCTTCACAACGTCCGTTTCCAAGCATTCGAAGCACTTGTGCATACTCCTGCCCGTCTTCCTTAAAGATAAGCTCACGCTTCTCGTCATCTGCTTCATTCTTTCCTCTCTTTCTGTTCTTTCCTCCCTTTCCCTTGTTCTTCGGCATGGTGTCGGATGCTACTACAAGAGATTTACAGAACAAAGACAGCTCCGCTCGATTAACCTTTAATTTTAAGTTAATCAAGGTTGACTATATAGATTCTGTTTCAACTCAGAATACTTCTTGCCTACCAGACGATATAAGGCAGCTTATTTTACAAGCACTTTGCTCTCATGTTAATTTTGAAACCCTAATCCCAGTGAAGCGAATTAAAAATTTATTAAACTTGAATTTTTTGACGGCTGACAAAATCTAATTTAGATAAGTTCTTCCCTCAATAACAAATATTATAACCTGAAACTTATAAACAAATTCAAAATTCGGCAAAAGAAAAGGCAATAAAAAATCAAGAAACATTTAACGTCTACAATCAATAAATTCAGCTTCACAATAAAGAGGAAAAAAAAAGCCTAGGCTATCACAGATAAGATTATTGAATGAAGATACAAGTTGAACAAGCGGGGTGGAAAGAGAAAGAATGAAACCCTAAAAGATAAAACTAAAAGATCTAAGATTCCATGTTCATGAAATCAAACACGAGAAAAACGTATGGAAACACAACGAAGTAAAGAAACTAACCATAGAAAAGAACCGAATATTATAACAAATTAAAGAAAAATAACCAGAGATAACGGTAGATGAAGACTCACCAAAGCAAACGAAACGAAGATAAGAGGAAGAATTTTTTTGTTTTGGTTGGTGGAGGAGGAAAACTAGAAGAGGTTAAAGAGGAAGAAAATAAAATTGAGGGAACTGGATTTGGCAGGGCGACGCCGTGTTGCTCTTCTTATTTCCAAGCCAACCGACTCGACCGCCTCATTTTGGAAAAATTTGGGATAATTAAAATCAATAAATGATTTTAATTTAATTTCTATTTTAATATTAGTATATCAATCTATAATTAATATCAATTAAATGTTTTATTTGATAAAAATATTCTTATTTTATCAAAATTATATTATCGAAGTGGGCCATAATTATTCATCAAGCGTGTGGAAACGGCAATCCTGGTTTTCCAAAGCTGAGTATTTTGCCTAGTAAAAGTAGCAAACGTGTTTTAAAAATCCTTGGCAGAAACACAATTCCAAATGTTTTTCTATTCTTATTATCATCATGTTCCCCAAATGTATACCATTGACTTGTAAATACATCAACATCATTGATAATACATTTCCCTGTATACTTCAATTGGCAGCCATGGGCTATGAAACTCAACCTGTACCACGGTTTTGAATGATGAATCAACCCAATCCGAACAAGCACCATGCAAGAGCATGGAAACGAATGCAGACACTGAAACAATATCCAGTTATTTATATGCAAGCATTGCCCAATGTGTTGTTATGCCCCAGAACCCAGCAAGTCCCGAGCCAATGATAGTCCCACTGGATATGACCTGTGTATTCTTGTTCTCCTGACTCTATGTTTTTCGCCAGGTAAGTTATCAACATCATTTTTATTCACGTCTTCCGTTGATTTGACATCTGTGCCCAACTCATTAGCTTCGGTGAGGAATCGAAGGCCCTGAAGCATATAATTCGGTGTGTGTCATGAAAGAACATGTAATTGTTGTTGTGAAGGTAATATAATTCCAGCATGTCAAAGAATTATTCGTCCAAAAGCTTAAGTCGTTAGATGAATTCTCAAAAATAGTTTCATATGTTTAACATAGCATACCTTGAGAGACCTGTCATGAGTTATTGCTGAAGTGTTTCCCATCTTAGCACCAATATCCTGAAAAAATTCAAGCCGCAAAACAAAATTAGATCAGCTGATAACTCAACAAAATGGGGATGAAAGATATAGTGGTCATGCACGTAGGTTCGAAAATGACCATGCAATTTCCTTAGAAGATGCGAACACGGAAGAAACTGAACCAAATGATAGGAAAAAGGGAGACATTGCAGATCAATGATTTCCATGGAACTCTGAATGCAACAGAAACATGGATGTCCAGTAACAGGTCATGCTAATGATATTTTCAAGTTTGGGTAACTCAGCAACAAGGGTGACAGTGGTAGTAGACATAATTACAAATGAAATCACATCACTGCAGGCATTTCCACCAACTTCGTCCATAATATTTACAAACATGATATCTCCACCCTTAATTTTAATTTCCATAAAACGTCAAACTTTTACACTTTTAAGGCATAATTGTCGCAAAAAAAACTACATGAATTACGAAGAGAAATTAACTGGATATCTTGACTTTTGTGAGAGAGAAAATGGCCGATCCCTACCATAACTTTCATAGTTCAAGACTAGTTAACCACCAGCGGTTTCAATTTTAATGGTGAATTAGTCCTTGTTCTGGGTTAATTATTCTAGGCGACATTTGCATAACTTGAATCATCACAAAAACTGGCAAGAAACATCCACTGCCCTATTTTCATGCGAAGAACATTTCAATTAGTTGCAAAATGATATCTTACCTGAACAAGTTTTGCACCATGTCCATCTTGAAAGCCTTCAGCTACTTGGCAAAGATACCAAAGACCTGAGTTTGTTGCATCCTGCGTGGTTCAAGATAAAAAAATATTGAAGAGGATAAACTTCAAAAACTTCATTGGAATTAGCCATCACTTGAAACATTGCTTACAGAAGTTGAAAATAACCTGTTTAGTCTCCAGAAGGTCAATCTTCCCTTCCTGCAATGTTATTGAGAGATCAAAAACAACACTGATGAATCCTGTGATCATAGAGAGCTCCGGTAAAAAAATAAAAGATTGCAACTTACCAGACCAGATATCATTTGTTGGATCGTTTCAACATCAAAGCCAATTTGGGAAAGATTTGTTTTCATCTCATCTACCTGCGGAAGCAGCCATTACAAAAATGTTTCATTTGCCATTGATAGAAAAAACATCTTCCAGTATTTTTTTATGAAAACAAAAAAAGCAACCATTACAAAAAGAGCAACGTATTAGCACATAGCAAACGTAGTTTTTCTATAAATATCACCATTAGAGAAAGATCTGCAGTAAATTAAGCATACAAATTTTACAAAAATGGAAATAAGTTGGCCAGACTGGAACTCCATCTATCACGGGAAAATAAACCAGCTCTAATGCCTGTTAAAGACAAGGAACACGGGTAGGCATGATCAATTTTTCTCATAAATACTTTAGGTGCAGCAGCTACAATCCAGTGAAAGCAAAAGTGAAAAAGTTCATGTCATTATGTACTGGCAATAAATCTGCCTAACGAAGGACATGTAGCATGTCAGCCAGTAATGCATGCTTCCTATTGATTACACCTACAGCTACAGATGAGAACAACCCTCACAAACAGTCCAGACACAGGTTAGCTACAGGACTGTCTCAGCTAGGAAATATTCAAATCTTAAACAGGCAAAATCTGAGACGTGAAATTGAGATTATCATATGTATGAGTCTACAAGTTCAGGACAATGATGTTTCCAGTAGGTTGTGTGATTTATTGCTCACAGAAATATTTGAACGACAGAAATAACATTTTTTCACTGATTAAAAGATATGTAACAATTCCAAAATCAGAAAGAGAAATAGGCACTGCCCTTGTTATCAATAAAATCGTTTCCTAGTCATTCATGAGTTGCGCTTAGAGCAGTCACGTCAGTAGTGCCTTTAATGACCCACTAGTTCACAGTCAAAGCCAAATGTCACAGCATGTGCTACTTGTGTTTTCATTTTTCACTCGCAATAACTTCACCAACTTCAGCCATTCTGGCATGAGGTGCTTTCAAATGAGCTTCATGTCATAAAACAATCCAATATGCTCAAGCAAAACCCAGCATCTTATACATAAACAGGGAGACATTAAAACACGTGCAAGCACAAACATAGACAGATTCTGTGTATATATACAGAAACAAGAGAAAGTATCATGTACATCTTTTGCAACGAGCTTAGATGTTTCTATCTGCTCCTCCACCTTCCAATCCAAGCTTTCTAGCCTCTTTGACAGCTGTCTCTTGGTTGACTGCACAAAGTAATGTTGATAGATTACTCAGACTCTAAGAGTGTTGTAAGCCATGTTAAATAGACTAGCCAGTCTTACTTACAGCCAATGTTTCAGAGACATTCTCCAATTGTTTAGACACGGTTGCAACAGCATTTGCCATATTTTGCTTTGTCACAAACATTACATCGGAAAATGACAAACCCTGCATTAACATAAAACAACCACAATCAGCAAGAAGAAGCCAATGACTGACAAGTGTGATGCTAATAGCATGTCTGACATCAAAACAAAGTGACTAGAATCTTGCCTTCCACCACATATAACAATATCCCATTGCTCCCAATGCAGCAGCTGGTACTAGATAAGATGCAATACCCCCTGTTTACAGGAGAATATGTTAAAGCGCTTTTTCAGAACTCTAATTAGCTATCTAGGTATACAAAATGTTGGATGTCGCAGAAAGTATCCAGACATGAAAAATTATGAAATTTAACATATTTTTCCTTTTATAAACTCACTAAATCAGGCAGGTTATCAAGTCATACCATAAATCTCTCATCAAGACATAAGACTGATGTTCTTTTCTTCAATAATGGGTTATCAAAAATTAGATTTTTCTTAATCCTTCACTAATTCTATATCAAGCTAGAGGATATAACTTTATCTGTTTCTTTCCTTTTCAGAAGGAAGGGAAATTATAGAGATGAATGAATGTTTCTTACCAGCTTATCCTTCACTAAAACACAATATCATCATGAAGGCCCTGACTTATAACCGATTAAGTAACAATACAGATTGCAGAAAATACCATAGTAAAATCAACTAATTCAAATGTCCAATAAGTTTAATAGCAACTATTGAGGAACTTTGAACTCAAATGAGGACTGAAAAAAACCTTATTGGATCATATATCCCCAGGTAAGAATTAACTGAAGAATTGCAAAATAAAAATAGACAAAGAACAAAAAAGAAAAATGACTGCAGAAATAGTTTATTTAGAATATATAATTACTAAAGAAATTCTTTAGTATTTACCACTAGAAGCAGAATTGCCATTATAGATGGTCACTGGATTGGAAAATGTTAACTCCTTAATCTCTTGCGCCAATTGACGGATCTGAGCCAAATGCAGAAATTTCAAATCCATCAGAAAAGTCAATCTTATATTACCAACCATTTTTATTAATGAATTAAGATAAGATACTTCTGAAAAAATTTTCTTTGTTATTGCAATTTTCATCCCTTTTTAAAGAAGATCATATCCTGAACTCAACACCAATTGTCACAAAACATCTAGGTACATTTTGGATAGGCAAAGCAAAGACTTTGCACATGGTCAATAGAAATATTGATATAACAAATCAAACTCAAGTACCCTGCGGAAGTTCATATTTGCAACCTTGCAACGATATCCCGAGTACAACTTAAGTACTTGGCGTTAGATTTTGGGTGTAGAACCAGAAAGTTCTTGAACCAAGGAGCTAGAAGAACAAGGAACTCATTTTCATTTTTTTACTTTTAGTTCCTCTAACCAAGTGTATGTCACTGTCAACTGAAGCTGTGTAAGAAGCTATATTGGCTTAGATTTTATATTACCATGTTGTTAAGAAAAAATATCGAGGCTGTCAGATTTATATAAATACCCAAATGCATTTGATTAGCAAAATTACACTTTCATTCAAAATTGAAATCCAGTGCATCCTCCATAATCAACTTCTTTTAAGCTCGACCATAGTTCCACATTTAACATACCATTTTAATCCATTCAGAGTAATGGCATATGTAGCACTTTTATCCAACTGAGATATAGCAACAAGCAAAAACGGGTGCATGCTTCCATACCATAACCACAGTTTCCCCTTGGGAATAAAAATGGGAGGAATTTTCTCCTTGTTCTATTTATCAACTAAACAAACTTTTCTTCTCATATTTTATCAAACAGGACAGTGGTTATCAGATCAATGAAAGTACAACAAGAGAGACGAAAATACCTGTGCAGCGAGAAGTGTTGTATCATATTTGTAAGGTGATGTCTCAACTTCATCAACACCCTTAAGTAATTCATGAAGTTGAGCAAGAAGTTCAGATAATCGTCCATTCCCCAATATAATAGAACCAGTCAAACCTTCAAAAACACAAATTAAACAGAGTTAAAACCCAAATGCCAACGCGCAAAACCATGTATGCACATCTACGAAAAAAGAAACAAACCATTGCTCAAATGAGGCAAGAGAATTAAGGAAGAAAAGGGGCAATTAACTTTAACCAAATTAAAAGTGCAGAAGGCTCAAAAGCTTATTCAAATCAAATTATAGGATAAGAGATTCGATTGGGTTAAAGATTGCGAAACTAATTAAAAACGCACCTGCCAATGTACAGTTCAAAACACCAATAACAATCCCACAAAAAAAGAACAGATCAAAGACAAAAAAGAAACGAACTTGGTCAAATTATGGCATGGAAGGTGAGAACTCGACAGCAATCGATCAAACAACATGGAAAACTCAATTGGGTTAAAAATTCTAGAGCTAAACTCAATAAAACGAGAAAGAAAAAGGAAAAGTACAAATCAGTATCAAAAAAACAGAAAATCAAAGAGAAACGAGAGAGACCTGCACCGGCGAGTATGAGAACTTTAGAGGTGGAAACACCGGCCTGCAAGGCCATCTTCTTGCAGCGGGTTAATTAATTGCTTCTGTACTTTTGGTAGTTTATGGAGGCTGAAACCGTTTGTTTAATGCGGGCTGCTCAGCAAAGGGCATTTGTTTCTTGTTCTGTGTCTTTGTCTGTATGGTTCCAAAATTCTTTTATCCTTAACCTTTTTTTTTTTTCTTTTTCTTCTCTCTCTTTTAATCTCAGTTAATAGCACTGTAATAACCACTGCATTTTCCATTTTCCAAACCCGTATTATTTAATATTAAAAAATATTTTCAATTAATTTTTTATTTTTAAAAATATTTTTTAATCTGAACAATCACACCAAATCATAGTGAAATTAAAAGTATAATTATGATTCAATCATTCAATTCAACCATCTGATAAGTGTGTTTGGTTAATATTAGAAATTATAATTTATATTAAATTGCATTTAATGTTTTATTTGATGATTTTTGGATATTTTATATGATAAGAATGTAAGAAAATTTGAAAATTGTTGACACAATTAGGGGGAAAGAAAAATAAAATGCAATAAATATTATTTTAAAAAATAAAGTAATGTTCTTTTTATTTGGATTTGTATTTTATTTGAATATGTTAACTTATTTTTTTTATTATTATTATAAAAATTAAATATATAAAATAAATAAAATTGGGACGGGTAAATATTAAAATTTTTAAAATTACAATAAATTTAGATATTTAAATTAAAATAAAAAATAAAAAATTCTATTATATATATATATAAAAAAAAGCTTTCTTATCCGATTGAAAGAAAAGTGAAAATGGAAGAAAACAGGAGAGTAAAACGTGAAATTATGGGTGTCGATCCATTTGCGTGTTTTATAAGTATGAATTTTGTGTCCTATTTTTGATAATTATTTGAAGATTTGATTAAGATGGATACTCAAAAAGGAGTTAATGGATGTGATGATCGAATGTAGAGACCCATTAATTTAAGATGGATGACTGCTAAAGGAAACAAATTCAGCTGTTTCTCCAGAAAGAGGATCAGGGAAGCAAAAATCTGTAAAGAAAAAGAAAAAAGGGAAAATCATTTAAGTTATATGAGATTGCAACTTCATTCATTATTACACATACCCATCAAAAACCCAAATCTCAATTTCTATCTAAATCCCCATCTCAACTCTGAAAAGATTCTCAATTATATCATCCAGATTTCCTCTCTTTTCTGACCCAAGTAACCGACATATATAAAGGCCTCCACCTCCACCCCCCCTCAAACAATAAGCAACGACCCACCATCCTAATCCATTAGAAACCTTTACAAAATTCTATTAAAAACTTCAATTTCTTCAAATACCTTCTATCTACCTCACCCTTTTCTACAACTGCCAATTCCTATCTTGGGTTTGTTTCTTTTCTTCAGTTGATCGAGAAAGATTCTACTTCTTGTTTTTATCATCAGGGGTTTTGATGAGGAAGAGGGAGAGAGAAAACCCGTGTGGGATCTGTGGGCACTATCACAAATACGAGGAAGGTGAAGTTTGTGGGATTTGTGGACACCGGATGCCGGAATCCGCTGAGAAATCTCCGCTTCATGTCAGTGCCTTTCCATCTGAGATCCTGCCGGAGTTTCTTTATCTGGGGAGCTATGACAATGCCTCTCGCTCTGAGCTACTTAAAACCCAGGGGATTTCTCGTGTTCTTAATGTATTAAGATCACTGTTTTTTTTAAGTCTTTCATGGTTTTCAATTCTTTTTCTTGATATATTTGATTGTTTTTGTTGTTAATTATGGAAAGGTAGTTAGTGTGGTTATGTTTAGTATTTTTTTTTTTTTTGTTTGTAGATTGGTTAATGCTGGTGTTTTAACATTAATTAAGTGACCAGGGACAAAGAAAACAAACACTGAAATATTGAAAAGCTGAAAACTTCTTGTTAGTTGGTGGATTTTTTTAGATATAATACTAGCAAAACATTTTTGGTTCTGCTTGGATTGGATCAGGAGGAGTGGATGCCTGGATGATGATCTGATCATGTTTTGTGATCAAAGATACTGGGCAATCTAATGTGGAGAAGTTGTTCGACTGTGTTTATTTACTGATTATGAAGGATCTATTAATGTACTTCATGTGATAAATTATCGAAAAGCAATTGGTATAGATTTAGTTCTTTTATGGCTTGATAGGAGAGTGGTTGACCATAGATGTTGATGTTCTAACGTATTCCGTTTCTCTTTTGGTTTTTCACATTGTTTTTATGGTGGATTTAATTGGAATTTTGGATTCCGCAGCAAACTAGGATCTAAAGCTTTCTCATTATTTTATCTACTATAGGAACAAGATAAGATTTATTTTGTGTACACAGTGAATAAATTCAGTGAACTAAAGTTCAAATTATGATGTAAATTTTAGGGATCAAATGCTCTATTCGCTCTTCAGTGTTGCTGACAAGAATATTTAGTGACATTTATTCAGTAGATTTTGAGGATTAAATACTAAAAAAATGAGCAACATTGCTCGAGTAGCTTTCCTTTAAATTTTTCAACCAAATTTTAATGTTTTGACTCCTCAGTTTTATGATTGCATTTGTTCATGTGTTGCAGTAGTTAGTTATGACCAACAAGATTTCTTGCATGTGCTTATAGCTATTGTTTCACCTGTATGTAGACAGTACCGGCTTGCCAAAATTTGTACAAGAATTCGTTCACCTATCATTGCCTTCAAGATGACAAGACTCTACAATTCGATGATGCCATTCAATTTTTAGGTGAGTTATTTGCAGTTAGTAATGGAGTTTGTGTTACTTTACATGCTTCTTTCACCCCTCATTTCATTTGTTAATTCCACTTAACATTGGAATGTATAAGTTTGTGTTCTTTTGTTTAGAATGGTATCTTTGTTATGTATGCTTTACAAAGACTTGTAACCATTCTATTCTGTTGTGATTTTTGATCATTTTCTTAAAGCGACAATAATGGATGGACAAGATATCACTAAGGAAGAAGTAGTTCTAGGATTGTTATAAGAAATATTTGGTTTCTTATTGGAATGGCTATGAGGCTTGTTGCCACTACAGGTTAAAGAAACGTCAGCTTTGATTAAATTCAAGAGATGGAATGGAGAAAATAAAAAGGTGAGTAATTCAAACTGCTAGTTGTGGTTTGCATGTAAAAGTAAAACAAAATTTGCATTGGTACTATCCTGAACAAGATTTTAAAGGAGAGTTTGACAAGTGGAAGATGTAATTATGTTTACAATGTCATTGTTTGGTGCATGATATTTGTGAATGGAACCATGTCATTAGATGACATTCAAGGGAAGTTCATGAGCGGGTTAGAATTTTTGAAGAATTCATTAGAATGAAGGTGGTTTAAGATAAATAGGTAGACAATAGTATATGCACAGTCAGTCTAGTACTAGTTAGAGAGGTGAGAAAGAGAGTTTACTTTCAGAAAGTGTTAAAGCACTTGCTTCAGGTATCCAGGGCGGGTCCAACAATCCAGTAAGATGGTGAGTATGGTTACCATAAAATTGAAGTTTGATAGATCATAAAGTTGGGAGATGTTGGACTCCTACATGACCTTAAAATGCAATTCGCCTTAAAAGTAAGTTTTATTGCAATGCATCATATCTAATGGTGTTTGAAAATAATTGATTGCCATCTAAAAGGACATTCCCATAAGTTGAATGCTAGAAAATGATGATGCAAAGGTTGGTTGATGTGGCATGCTAGTAGCAGCAGCAGTTGTAAAGCTCGGAATGAATGCATTATGGAAATGATGAAGGAAAAGCATGGAAGGAAAAGTGTGAGAATGAAAGGCTAAGATGCCTGTGTTTGCGGATTGTTGACTTGTCAATCCAAGATAGAAAGTTGAATATCTACAAAAGGGTGTATGGAATGGAAGGATTAGGTATAAACTGAATATGTAAAACTAAAAACTAGGTTTTATGATCTGTAAAATGTTGATCCATATAGTTAGTAACTAGTTTGGAATTTAAGGTTTAGTTGAGTTGAGGATCTTCATCCAATTGCTCTGGTAATTTAATTATGATCTCATAGTGGTGTAACTTGTAAAAGAATATGTTAAGGCAGCAGATTTCTTGTAGTTTAGTTACCAAGGATCATCTTTTGCTGAACAATAGTAATAGAAGGGTCAAAATTTGTAATGCTTTGCAGGAAACTGATTGATGTAAATATTACTTTGATTTGACTATTTCTCTGGAGTGTTAGCAGTGACCATCAAATGTTTGATGAGATAGTTACCTGAATAAAATATTGCTTCTGATCAGAAGAGATTCATAAAAATAAGCTATTTGAATAATTTGCTCATATTAAAATGTCTTTTGACAGTAACTGAAAACTGTAGTTTTTCATAGCCATGTTATATACTGCATTGTATTTTTCAGTTATTTAGAAGGTTTAGATGCGTGTCTGCTACCTGGACTTTCTCATGAATATGCAACTATAACATGAGACATGTTTCTTTTGGCAGAGCAATGTGAGAAGGACACGGCCCGCGTTCTTGTGCACTGCATGTCTGGAAAAAATAGGTAATTTGAGACTACAAATTATACTGTTTCTCTTCATAATTGTGGTCAAGCATAGAAACATTCATGAAAGCAGATCCAGAAGGATCGGATCCTGAAGTTATAATGTTAGGCATCAGTAACTTGACATGTTTTCTACACAAAGAACTGATTCATTTGTGTCCATTGTTAGATGATACCAGCTATGTTTACTTGGCAGGTCACCGGCTATTGTGATAGCTTACCTGATGAAGTCCAAAGGATGGCGGCTCGCACAAAGTTACCAGTGGGTGAAAGAGCGGAGACCATGTGTTGACTTAAACCAAGGTATGTACATGATGCAAATGTGCTTGGACATTCATTGGAAATAACATTTGATTCTATGTTATATTAAGTTAAATTATTCCGTCAGTTGATGCTAAATAAACCATTGCAATTTTCTTCAAGTTTTCTAAAAGATAGGATGGCATTATCATACTGATTCAGTTTTATGTTCAACTTTGACGGCAATTCCTTTTCCTGGTTCCTTTTACCAGGAAAAGGTTATTATTTGAAGATATAAATTTTTTCCCTGCTTTCTCTGATGTCGGTGATATCTAATTATTATTATTATTATTATTATTATTATTATTATTATTATTATTATCTCAAATATAAATCATTTTCTTCAAAACCTCTGGATATTATCTTGCAAGTTTATACCATTCTTTCATTTTCGAGCAACCAATTACGCTAAACCTGATTTATACCTTTGTGAATTCCAGCCGTGTACCAGCAGCTGCAGGGGTACGAACAGAAGATTTTTGGGGCAGTTGATGGTAACAACCTTGGCCTGCCAGTTTTTCCACCTGCAGGTTTACCATCATTTAGCTTCGGCTTTCCAAAAGCGAACGACCCAGTAGTTCCTGCACCAGCTTTCAACAGCATTGGTGCAACCTCTATCTTTTCTCGCCCTCTTGATGTTCCTCCGCATGAGTTCCAGTTTGGAGCTGGCCATCCTCAACATAATGCATCTGAGCTCCCCTTCATTTCGAATCCACCAAATCCAAATGGTGGGGACATATCTATGGATTCATGAACGTTCATCTTGTGAGATTGATGTTTAAACTAGTTAAATGAGTTTACGAGTTTTTAGAAGTTAAACGCCAAATGAAAGTTCAAAAAGAAAAGAAAAACTCGCAAACAATATCTTTGACTCCTGCTTTATGATATGATACTTGCAGAACTATTTTGCTTGCTGTTATACAGGATTGTTAATGCAAGATTAAAGCTTTTGTCATTTCATATGCAAACTGTGCATTAGCTGCTTGCTAGTATAAGATGGATGGTGCATGAATGTGCAAGCATGAGACAATTGACTTGCATTTGGGGAAGTTAAAAACTGAGGATGTAGGCCAGTTAGTGTAGCTAAGGCGATGGCTGGCAATTTTTGGCTCATGTAAATACAATATAGAATAGAAATAGAAGATTCAAGTTCCGTGTCTATATACATGTCTTCAAACATGGAGATTCACATCTGCTAACGACAGGATATACAACATGTTCTGTTTCAGAGATGATTATGCAGTTGCATTGTTGGTTGTTTGGTTTAATGTACATAACAATATTGAAATGTGGATGCTTCAAGTTTTGACGAGGACTGGGGCTGTGATTGTATGGGATCAGATACATACTTGTTTGAGATGCCTGTAAGAGCTTGATCAAAATCCTCAAAATGATACATATATGTATGTAGTTAATTGCTTTTCCTAATGCTGGCAAAAATATTAAATTTTAAGAAAAACATTTTTAATATATTAAATTGATAAAATTATTTTTTACTTAATTAAAATAATTGAAAAAATTCCATATAATTATGATACATTCCAATTCTTATCTTCAATAAAAATCTTCACTTACCACATTTTAATCATTTTTACTCTAAACTTTTTATTTCACATACATGTTCAATAATTTATATAAATTTCACATTTTTTTAGCTACAATTATTAAATTTAGTGAATAATAATTAATGATTAATTGTAACTTATAAATTTAAGAAATAATTTCAATGAATTTTATTGATATAAATATACCATATGATTCATTGTATATGTAATCCCATATTATGCTTTAATTCGATAGACTTTATTTATAATTAGCTACGATTTTATATTAGTGTTACAAAGAATGTGTATACAACAAATATAAAAAAAATATATGAAAAATAGATTTAAAATATGTAATTATTTTTTAGAAAGTGATATTTGCCTTTTTTTTGTTGTGGAAATTGCTATTAAATTTCAAGGTAAATAATTTTAATATATGATAAGCATTTTAAATTTGAATAATTATATCTAATGCTATTTTATTAATTTCAGGTAAAAATTAAAGTTTTAATTTTATTAACGAAATAGGAATTAAAAAATAATTTAAAATTATTAAAATTTTGTTAACCAATGTTAATTTGTTTTTTTTATTTTTTTTAGGATCATAGGATAAGAAAATTTGAACTTTTTAATCTGCAACAGAAAAAAAAGTTAAATCCAAATGATTAATTTATAGATAATCAAAATCATAACCTAAAGATTGTATTTTTTTTTTTTTATCAAATAACACTTTGAAAAAAGATTATTTTGAAAATTTCCGTTTTTTCATGAAAGAATACTTTCAAAATTTGAAAAGATATGAGATAACTGATTTTTATAAAGAGTTATGATACAGTATCAGGTGAATTTTCATAACCTTTTCATGCAAAAATAAGATATACATTTGAAATTATTGATTTTGTAGTAATTTTTAATTTTTTTTATATCATTATTGATTGTGTCAGTAATTATTAACTTTTAATCATTAAATTCAATAATTTTAATTATAAGAAACATCGAACTTATATAATTTATTTATTTTATTCGACATATATGTGAAACAAGATATTTAGAGAAAATAATTAAAATATGACAATTGAGGGTCTTTGATTACAGAAAAGATAATGGTATATTAATGAAAACCACGTCAATTTTGCAAATAGTTATGAAAAATGCCTTACATTTTCAGGCAATTCTTCAGATCAGTGGACAAGGCAATGTGTCGCTTTAATTACATCTGAGGTTTTAGGAAAATGCCTGCTGAAAGCCACGATCCTACTTCATACTTGTATATTATGTATGGCACACAATTTACAGTTCCATGGACTAGCATGCTTCAAGTGATGATTTAGCAAGCCACAATAGACCTGGATCATTCCTCTTCAATACTAAATAACCTTCCGCTTTCCCACTTTCATTGACCACATCTTCGACAAATCCGACCAACTGCAGGATTCCCATTACAGCTGAAAACAGAAACCAACCAAATATCAGACGGCTTCACATGACACCAAAGTCGAGACATTAATGTTGCTATCAGGCCCAACCAATAAAGATTCCTGGTGCATACTACCACAATGACTAACTAAACATCCTCTCAACTTATTCAGACACTTGTTTTGAGTTGAGACAATAAATTTGTAATCCTTCCTTCCAAATTATGATCAAATGACAGTGAATCAGCAATTATAGCCAGCAACAGAATAACCTTCCCGAATATGTGAGAACCAATTATGCATTTAATTGAACTGAACGATAAAAGGATCAAACCTTTGTGACTGACGACATTCTTCTGAATTATAGGATTAGCCTGAAATGCATAGTCGATAAGCAATAAAGAAATTAGACAAGGGACTTAACTACATAGGAATTGAACACAGTTTCAAAACTTCTAAGAAGATTTTGCCAAGGCCAACAGTGTGCATACCTTCCGCAGTCTCTTGAATTTCATTTCATTTGGGTGCTCCATCACATTTCTGCCAGAAATTAGACATAATTAGTATCTTATTCATGCTTATGCACAGGGGTGATAGAAAGATAAAGCTGAGCAAAATGTACACACAACAATCTAGAGGCAAGTTACCTAATTATTTTAAGAAGCGTTTGCAAGATAGTAGTTACTTCTGTAGGATTAACTTCAGCTCTCAGCGACTCTAAAGCTTTCTGCAACCGATCACATACAAAAGTAACAGGATCCTGGATTCTTTGCAATTCCTCATCATCAGGATCTGGCTCATCAATAGTCATAAAAGATGCTTGTGAGGCTACCAAAGTATCGTCAGGGTCAGGCTCTGCCTTAACAACTCTGTTTGCTTGAGAGTCATCATGATCAGGTTCTTCAGTAGCGTCGTTCTGACCTGATCTCTGGATGTTTCTGTCTCCTGAATTACTCTGGTTTTCTCCTTTGTCATCTGGATCAGGCTCATTAATGATCATCATTTCACCAAGTCTCACACTGGATATTACCTGTGAGTTTAAATCATCATCAGGATCAGGCTCTGCCTGCACAATTCTGTTTACTTGTGTTTCATCGGGATCAGTCTCCTTAAAAGCTTTGTGGCCGTTTCCATCTCCCAGATACCTCTGATTTGGTTCCAAGTCATCTGGATCAGGTTCATCAATGGTCTTGATAAGCTGAAACCCACCATTCCGTTTCTCCACTTCCTGAAGGTGTTTATCCTTATATTCATCAGGATCAAGCTCATAATCCATTGCATCCGACCTAGCAAACTTGCTGTGGCCAGAATCATCAGGATCAGGCTCATCCTGTACTCCCGAGCCATTAGAAGAATTGGCTAAACGACGGTAAGCAGCAGCCACTGAAGAGGCACGAGCACTATCCAGCTGATCTGAAACACTTCCCCCCACCTTCTGAGAAGAACTCAAGTTCTCTAGGGAAAATAGTTCTTCTTCATAATTGTCCAAGAGCCTAACTCCACTCAGGGTATGTCCAGCAGATTTAGTCCAATCTAAACTGGCAGCTTCTTGGTTCAGCTGATGACAAAATAATTAACGTTCAGCTACTTTATTGAACTGCATTGTGAACTAAAAACAACAACCAGAGAATCATAAAACAATGCATGCAAATCTCCCTTTACCTGTTTATCAAGAGCAAAAAAATTGGCATCATGTTCTGAATATACCATGTGAGCCTGAAATAAGGTGAAAGTGCACAATCTCAACAACCATTCTGATGGTTAGATATAGTAATGTCAAAAAATCTTTACAAATCTTACAAGTTCATGCAGAAGTGTCTTCTTGATGCTTTCATATTTCCTGAATCCCTTGAGGTCATCAGTTCGAAGGCGCAAAGATATCTCCTCTCCATGATTCTGCAAAAGCAAATAAAAGTCAACAGAAATAAAAACTCAGGAAAAAAACAGTTGAAGAAGATCAAACACAGTACAGCAGTGACATGATAAATAATTGCTCATGTTTTGCTAGGTCATTACCTTATTGAATCCTAAGATACACTTGGGACTCACACCAACATAGCCAACTGGAGCCATCTCAGTCATAATTCCAACACACCAACGGTGCTACAAAAAAATACAAAAAGAAACGCATCAGAACCAATAATTTAAGCACTGAAGGATGCCTGTAACAGTACCTTGTTCATTATTGCAACAATTCCTGGATCAGTAGCAAGCATATGCATTCTCTTCAATGCCTCTGAAGCTGGGGGATTCAACTGTCAACAAGCAAAATCATACATACTTGTTGAACAAATAAAAAATTAAGGTGAAGAGTTTCTAAAATTATAATATTCCAATGGTGAGTATCTTTGTGCTAATTGCACTATTTTGACAAGAGAAAAGTACCTTAATTATATTTTAAACTTGATTTTTACAAGCAAACCAAATAAATAATATAATAATGTGTATGCTATTAAGTTAAAACAGATTACATATGCTATGAATCCTGAACAACGCAACTTTTTGTTACTGCCTTCCACCTCAATGGAATGCTTGGAATCAGAGGGGTAATAGTGAATAACAATCTCTAAAACTAAATTCCAACTAGCAGTTTATTTAACCACCTGAACACATCACCCAATTGGACTTGCCACGATGAGAAAGAAGACAAAATACTGTTTATTCTTTCACCAAACTCGACTTGAGTCAACTACAACCTTGATCCCAAATTACTTGGGTCAACTATATGAATTCTCTTTTTCTACTCCTCGCATTTATGGGTGTCATTCCTGTCTAAGTCTATAAAACAGCCAAGTCTAATTGTATCACTCTTCTCCAAATAAATCTAGTTCTGCCCTTCCTTTCTTTCTCTCACTCAAAATAATTACATCTATTTTCCTAATCAGTGCATCTGAAGGCTTGAACTTACATGACCAAACCGTTCTAATCTCCACACTATAATTTTATCCTCTACGGATGCTACTCCTATTCTTTCCCCTAATCCACTCATTTCTAATTCTAATCATTCTGATATGTTCAGACAGCAATCACAATGCTCTTACTTCGGCTACACTCATTCTTAGAAATATGTTCTGCCTTCATAGCTCAAAACGCACTACCATGCATCACAGCAAGACATATAGTTGTATGATAAATACCTTATTTGGAATTTACAAGCACAACAAACACCTGATGCATTCCTACATTTCAACCATCTTGTGTGGATCCTATATTTAACATCATCATCACACTCGTTGTCCTCTTGGACGATAAAGCAAAGATATTTAAAATGGGCATTTCAAAGTACAATCATCCAATGTGACATTTATATTTTCCATTTAATCACTACCAAACTTGCAATGCATATATTTTGTTTCAGTTCTAAACCTCTTGAGTAAAGTATTTCTCTAATTTTCTACTTTTCTATCTATTCTGGCTCTGAGTTCCATTCCCTAAAACAATAATATCATTTAGAAAACATCATACACCAAGGAATGTTATCTTTATATATCTTTATTCTTTCACCAAAATGACATCTAATTTATACAATCTACAAAATCAAAATTTCCATGTTTTCTTAGATGTGCAAGCCAAAAAGAATTAGCCTAGCTAGTAGAGGAAAGTGTAAGGTGGAATCTCTCCCCTAACTACTAATGAAAGAAAATGAACACATTTCAAATCCAATTGCACCTGTATCCCGGGAATTTGAAGTGTGCGGAAATCACAAAATGTATAAGGTCCTTGTGGTAGTTTAAGAACAGCATTAGGTACATATGATGCTCGCTGCCTCATTCGTTTTTCCTCTTCATCAAACCCAGCAATTCTTAAGTCAGCTTTAGCATTTTCTAGAACTTTATCAACCTCATCTTCAGACACTCCCATCATTCTAATAGACTTACCCTGAAATAGGAGAAAAGCATGGATCAGAGGAATTGAAAAAGATGATGATAGTTTTAGGTGCAAGAAACTCAATTCAAAGTGGCGGAAAAGAGTATGAACAAAATAGCACCATTCTTATAACAAAGAAGAGAAAAAGTTTGAGAATTATAGATATTCACTTTAAAGATTACACTAATTCAACATATTCCCAGCATTCCTTTGACTAAGGAATGGTAATCATAAACAAATTAGAAAGATGGAACCATGACTATAATCTACAAAGATATTCCGAGCTCATTATTATCCAAGTAAATTGTAGAAAGTCTAAGTAGTGAAAATTCAAGTCAACCAAATGCCAATGGTGATACACGGTGCTATGCAACCATCGCCGAAACAAGATGGAAATGTCAAAAGGAAAAAATTAATACTTTACCACAAGAAATACTCATCCTCAAAAAAATACAAGAAAAAAGAGAAAAAAAGGTTCAAGCTTGCTGCCACTCTACAAGTTCAGGCATAGTGATGCTAAACATTTCTATCAACGGGAAAAATTTTGAAGTGTTTTGAACTTAAATAATAGTTCAGCATACAATTAATCGAACCATTTTAATGCCCCAAACATTAATTGAAGTTCAATGCCAGTAGATTATCTATCTTGAATAATGTTACCTCACTAATGGAAGCTTTTTGCAAGCTTAGCTCCGAGTGTTCATTGGAAAAAGGATACAATAATTTTGAGCCTTTTTTAGAAGCTTCTGGCACGATCAGACGCATTGTATCTGGTTTAACATCAGTCAACTTTTGTAGTTCATCACCCAAGTTCTTGACAGATGCATCGGGGTTCATTTCCACGACATACTTTTTTCCCCTCCATACAACTGTTATGTTGAGTAAGCTTTCAATGTTTTCCATGTTCTGCTACAAGAAGAGGGAAAGGTGAATGATAAGACAACAGCAATGCACGACTGATATTTCGGATCCATAAATACTAGATAGCCGATAAAGGGTGACAGAAAAGTGAGTGCACAGGTGATGTCAACAAAAGCTTAATGAATCTTGTTCACTCTTTAGTCGACTTCGTAAAGCATACAAAAGGCAGGATGTTCATAAATTCAAAATAAACTCCAATTCATACACATGAAAGTATGCAAACTAGCAAGTAAGGTATTCAGCAAACCAACTTTCTAACTAAAATTTAGCAGAATTTCAAATCCTGAGACTCATTAGCTGATTCCAGAGATTGCAACAGCTCAGAAATTAAAACAATGCAAAAATTTCTTATTTGTCATACTGCTCCAACAGTGATACAATTGTTTTAGACTTTTATGAAGTAGTTAATCAAATTTCTGAAAAAGAAACTTTTATGAAGTAGTTAATCAAATGTCTGAAAAAGAAAACCTTTCTTCCAGTTTACCAAACAATTTCCAGTGAACTTTGAGATTGTACCATCAAATTTCTGGACCAAGAACAATGAAAAATTATAGAAACCCATATAAAGTTACAGATTTCATAGCTAGTTAATGATATCCGCGAGAAACCCCAACCACCACCCCACCCCCAAGCCTCCTCCACCACACACACACACACACACACACACACACACACACACAAACAGTTACAATCGCGAGAGGCAAGTTCAAATCTATATTCTATTAAAAATAAAGATAAAACCAAAAAAACTTCGTGAGAGAAACAGTAAAACAAACCCCACGGACAAAAACAGTTAAATAGGAAAAGGATCCACTTTAACGAAGAAGAAATATCCAAATATAAAGAAAACTGACAGCAATTTAGGGCGATCATTAGTTATTTTACAAATGAAAAATTAAAGAGAACAACAATAATAATTAGAAAAAAGTTAAAAGATAGATAATTAAATGATGGATTAATCAAAACGACAAAATAAAAAACAAACAAAGCGAAATTAAACGATACCTGTGAGTAAGTGAAAGACTTGAAGCTAAAGTAACAGATGAAAAATCAAAAAAAATGTGACGTGCAAATAGCATGAAGAGAAGGGATTTGACGAGCGGGTTTTATTTGAAATTATGTTGGATTATAATAATAAATTTGAATTCGATCTGCAGAGATAGGGTTTTGGAGAATTTGTTTAGAAGAAGAAGAGGGAGAGAGAGAGGAGGTCGGTAGGAAGCGCGAAGTCAACCAAAGGAATCCAAAAATTGTTGGCAAAGTGTTAATGTCATCAATTACATTTATAGTTGCCTTTTTATATTTTATTATTTTTTTCTCCCTCGTCAGGCACTTTTCTTCTTCTTTTTCTTATTTTTTATAACTCAAAAAACTCGTTTATTGGCTGTGAGATTTAACGTTTTAATAACTGCTTATTGAATCATTAAATGTTAAGTAAGAGAATTCTTATTTGAATTATCATATAATGATTAAAATATTATTATTACTATTATATTTATATATAGTTATAGTAGAAGATTTATTTAATTTTTGATTATAAATATCATGGTTGGATAGGAAGAGGGTATGGTCGTCATCAAACGTTTTTACTAGAAAAAGAGATTTCCACAACTGCAACTTCATTGCTGAAGATATTGCAGCCTGAGAAAGCAGACTCCGAAGATCAGAGGTACATATGTGGATATATCCAACACAGATCCAGCTTCCATGTTGCCTCTACTGCATGATTACTTCAGCTACTTGATTAGCATCTTACTTAAACTTCTTAGTATAGTCGATGCTGCAATCATGCTTGGGGTACAATTCGGAAAACTCCTATCCGTGTTCTGTTCTGCCAAGTTTTTTATACTTGTTTCTGAAGGATACAGAAGGTTCATCACCTTTCCAGCAGCAACAATTTGCTTCTCTCGAAGTCCTTCATCGTGTATAAGTTCCCTGCAATCGGGAAAACCATCAACAAACATACACACACACTAAGGTGAAGGCATATATCTAAGGGAAAGAGCATATCAAAGAATTCAGGATGATTTGACAGTAAGAAAGATTCCTCAGTTGGACTGGAAGATTACGATTTATGCATCCAGAAAATCTCATATTCACTGGCTTCGCTTTCTTATGCGTGCATGTGTATCTACTATAAGATATGGTGCAGCCACTTCGGTCATATCACAGGCTATGGCTGCAGCCATTTGCTCTAGCAACTAAAAACCAAAAGCTAACGCTCGTTCTCTAAAAAAAAGTAATGCTGTTAATGTGAGATGATCTTACATGATCAACGAAGCTAGATTTGTCGGTGTGCATGCTTGAAAGAGAGCTTCAGGGAATATTGCTGAATCCATGAGTATATTGGGCAGAGAAATGTAAGATATCTTTGCTTTATACCGGATAAACCATTCCGTAAGGAGATGTGCTCGATAGGCAACCACACATGGCAAGCGTGCAAGCTGCAACTCCAAAGCCACGGTTCCAGAAGTACATAACGCAACATCACTGGCCTGATGAAATGAAATTCAGGCGATTACTATGATAAATTTATCAGATTCAAATACTAGATGTAAAGCTTGCTGCACTTGGTGCATACAGAATTCAGAAAATGCATCATCTTTAGGCAAGTGCTCAACGTTTCAGAAAGGAAATTCACAAGAGAAATTCAAGCTGAAACTCATGGCTATTATTGTTATTATATAGATTTGGATTTCGTTCGTGGTTAGTCCAAAAATTATATTAAGCACCAACGTGTTTATCTTAATTGGCTCAGAAAAGTCACCGTCATAGATAATCAGCCAAATAAGCAGACAATAGTAACTGGATCAGTATGCCAAAATTCATAGAACCTGGAATGGAATCATACATAGACTATCCAACAACCCATTGCAGGTTCTGACTAAATACTAATGACATTACAGTTTCCCCAGATTAACATCTTTCTTCCCTTCACTTTGCAGCCATAAGCAACCCCACAAGCTGGAATTCCTAAATCGGACAATGCCAGACAATCTACACGAATTGTATAAATCAGTTCCTATAACTCCCATTCCTCGTTTACATATTTCTGAAATAATTACATCATTGTTGGTTGAAAGAAAAGCCAGAGAACTCACACTAAGTGCATCATATTTCAAGCATGGAAATCCTCCAGGAATCAATATAGCATGTACAGGCCACTTGTGAACGGCATCCCTGATGTAATTCTCCACATAGGAATTTGGTGCTACATGAATAATCGTAGTTAAGTCAAGATTAGTGAGTGTTAACTGCTCCATTGTTTTTGCAAAAATGGAGAGCATCCGTGTGACCTCTTGTAATCTGCTCCCAGGAAGCAAGGAAATGACTGTAGTACCTTTCAAACACAAAATGTCCCGTGTATTAAGAGTTAAGACACATAACTTCAAATGTTTTAATCAAACAAACCCCTTTCCACCATCAACATTTTTAAAAAATATTACACTTTACGACTCCAATCAAAAGAGATGGTAAACGTGCATACTACAGAAGAACATAAAACTAAAGATTGGCTTCAACTCAGATGACTTAATTCTCGTATTATCACGTAGAATATTTTCAACTAAAAGTAGGCTAAACAGGCTAATGAAAAAGAAAAGGAAGCATGTCGCATTATCATATTACCTGAAGGCACTGCATGTTTACTCCGGAAATCTTCACCATTTCCCACTATTTTCCATTCCTCTACTGAGGTTTGCTTTCCCTGGACATGACAAACCTCCGACATTTTAACGGTTCATCACTTTTAAGAGTAAACTGTAATAACTACACAAGAAATTATCTCGAACAGCAGACGTTAGCCTCTGCATAAATAGATAAGAACAACATGCTTTATACGTGAAACTTTTGTAGAAACTCAAAGATGTCCGTCATGTGTCTATCTTAATAATTGCTTTTTACTAATCCTAAAGTAACTTAAGATCAAAAGATAACTGCATACCAAATTTAGTTCCAAAATATCTTCCAAAATTGGATGGCCGACAAATGTAGCAGACAAGCCATTTGATTGACAAACTGATTCCTCATTTGGAAGTATACAGAGCAAATGATCCACAAATTTAGCGAGACCTTTGAGTCTTTCTTCACCTCCTTTCCATGCCCAAAATGATGGTGCCACATAATGGAAGTGTACAGGACGATCAAATCTTTGCTGATCATATTTAGCTGCAAAAATCATTTCGCCAGTTTCCTACAACATACGTATTGCATAACAGCAAAGAAGCCGATCATGGTACCTCGTAACTGCTTAAGTAAACGAAAAGCAAAACCCTTGGAGTCCACTGTAATAACAACATGAGGCTGAAACAAAAGTGCTGCCTCAACCGTTTCCTTCAACTTTGCCTGATATTTGAAAGCACAACTTCAGTAAACTTACTCGTAAGCACAACTTGATTTTCAAAGTTTCTTAAGAAAATAAAAAAAGAAAAACTCACTCTAAACTTATTCAAATGTGGCAACAATTCCCATATCCCCATTACCGAAATATCCTCCATGGGAAACATAGATTTCAACCCTTCCTTAGACATCATGAGCCTTACACACACGAGAAAAAAAACGATTTTCAGGTAATACAATTGCTTAAATGCATTCAATCAATAGGCTTTTCCGAACATCAATCAACAGAGCTGTTTTACATGCACAAATATAAAATACATTCATGTCAATGGAAGCTGTTCAAAATTTTGTTAAAAAATGAAAACCAAATGAAAAAAAGAAACTTGCAAACAGGTGTAGAAAAAAACTTACCCTCCAATGCCAGAAAAGCGAATAGGAGAAGGAGACAGGTTCTTTAAGGAAGCCATGAGACGAGAACCAATGATATCACCTGAAACCTCTCCAGCAACTATAAAAATTCTTAATTCTCTAGTGCTTCCAACTGATGTATAACTTCTCCTAAGTAGGTTCAAAAACAACCCACTAATATTTTTAGCTCGATTGTAGTAATTCCTCAACACTCTTGACGCAAGTTCCACACCCATAGAGCTAAAGTCCCAATCCCACCTTGGACAACTTGAATTACCCTAATGGTTCATAAAGATCAAACCTTTTTAAAGCTTCATTTAACTGGGCTTTTCTGTTCCTGTCAGCCCAGTTATTGAAGTCTGAAATAGGAGAGATGGCTTAAAATTAACTAAAAGTTGACTTCCGGGGAGATTGAAGTTTCAGTCCGACGCCACAGAATGGATTCATATTTGTTCTATGAAAAGAAAGCAAGGTACGAAATAGAAGGGTGTCTAATTCTATTTTCATTTCAAGATTAAATTCAAATCAGGACTATTCTGGAAAAAATTGAGAGTTTTCAGACTATGAAGATGGGCATATGCAGACAGTGAACTTGCCAGCTACTGCAAAGCAAAGCAGAGGCCCGTTAACAAGAAGGGTCGACAAGTGAAAGCCAATTTAGATGCAAAACGGTGCCGACCAATGGTAATACTGAATAGACTTGTTTCCCGGGACCTCCTTCGGCCATTTGTAATAAGACGGACGACGGAAATTTTCATCCGTATGCTGTTCTCGCGATGAATAAAACCCAAACATTTTCAGCTTCTTATGATTTTAGTTTAACCATTTAATAATAATAATAATAATAACAATAATAATAATAATAATATAATTTGTAGCTTATTTAAATAAAAATATTATATAATTAGTATCATAAAGATATAAATAATTTATTTAAAGTTCATTCGATAATTATGAAATGTTTATCATAAAATCCAATTAGATAAAGAAAAATTTTAAGCTTAAAATAATATATACCAACGTCATAAATACGAAATATTTTGTAAAAAATTGTAAATAATTTATTTAAGGATTTATTAAATGATTATGCAAATAGTTGATGTAAGATTTTTAAAACTTTTTTTTTAATTTATGGTATTTTTGTAAAAAGAAGTACAAACTAATATTATTATTAAAAAGAAAAAACAAAACTGATATTTTAATAAAATTTTCCATTAAATAGTAGTTATATTGATGTTGAAGATGGTATGAATAATGATGACTTCTAATAGGTTTTTAAACAGAGGAAAATATAAATGAATTGATATTATCATATTTGAAAAAATAGAATCCTAATATTGTATAAGAATGAGTTTAAAATTTATATAATTGATAATAATTTTAAAATTTTGATAAACATTATTTATATTAATAAGATGTAGTTTTAAAAAATTTATTTCATAAATATTTAAAAATAGTTAGCTTGAGAAAATATTAAGATAGATAATTCGTTAATATAGTCATTAAATCAAATTATTACGGGTAATTTTAAAAAGTGATTATTATAATGATAATTTTAAAAATAACCCTTTTAATGTTGAAATTCATTTAGCTTTGACTGCTTCAACACAATTGCTATTCAATGGTTGATTGCTAAAAAAACAAAAGAAAATAAATATGAAGTGATCAGCTTCATTGAATTCAATTCTTTTAATACATTCATTGGATGATTTTAATATCTCAAAAATTATTCAAATAAATTAAAATATGAAGTTATTAATAAGATATTCATTTATAAATAAAATACATTTTTAGAATTAAAATCAAACATAATCTTATTTAAAATTTCATAAAATCTGTAAAAGTTGAAAGTAGTCAAACTTAGGGAGAAAATATTTTATTATTGAAAGTAAAATTCGAGATTTTAATCTAGAATGATAAATTTATGAAATTAATATTAAAAAATAATTCTTAAAAATTAAAAATAAAATAAATAATTTAAAATATCTTTTTTGAAGTGTAAAATAATACGAAATGCACCTTAAATATTGTCCGCAGAATTAGGAGTAGTTGAGAGTAAGGGTAGCGTACAGATAGAGCAGGAGAAAATCAAAATTTTTCATCAATCTGTGTTGCCTAATCCACACTCTCATTTATTTTTTTCCTTTCTTATTTCCCCACTCTCTTTGCAATTGCATTTTTATTTATTTTAATTCTTTATTTTATTCATGATTTGCAAAAATGTAGTATTACTTTATTTTTAAAATCTTAATTAGTTAATTGAATCATATAAAGGCCAAATTTTATTTTTTTATTGTACTTTTATGATTTAATGATTATCGTGATAATTCAACATAAAAATATTTTTAACATATTTTATTTTCACTTCGCTATTTATATTTACCTTTAGAATTTTATAAAATGAATGTCAATAAAATAGGTGCATTCAATTATACAATTTAATCCCTATGTAGTCTTTGAATCTCTTTTATGAATCTAAAATCAATTCATTCATATGCTCATTCACTTAAAAGTATTCTTTATTTGTGCTCTCTTTCTAATATTAATGATCACTTCTCACTCTTATCTACTTTGGATATCATATATTCATCAATTTTCAATCACATCATATTAGGAGAGATTTAACTTTGATACTATACTATAATTATTTTATTTGATGATTGTCCACATAACAAAATATAATAATCTTTCTAATATATTTTATTTTGTGGTCAAAAGTCAGATAGTTTATTAAATAAAAAACTAAAACGTACAGCTTAGAGATTAGCTAGGATAGCCAACCCTGAAGTTCACTAGTACAATTAGAATAAAGATTGCAACTTAAACACACTATACTAGAAATAGACTGAATTAGATCAGAACTTGACATTACTTTGCCCCCAAAGATCTTAGCATTCCGGTTTTGCCAAATGCTATACAAGTACGCTTGGAAGGCTACTCTCCTAATTGAGCAAATAAGCTTCCTGCCATGGGTACGTTGGACAAATCTGCTGATCTCTCGATTCCAACAGTCACGGAGTCCCGTGAAACCACATCTTCGAACTACCTCAAGTAGAACAGGGGCAGTGACCACACACTCATGAAACAGGTGCTCAACCGTCTCTTCCCTGAGGTTGCAAAGGCAGCAAGTGGCGTTGCTAATAACACCCCAATGATACATCTTGTCCTTAGTTTTAATTATGTTATGCAGAACTAACCAGGACAAGAAAGCATGCTTAGGGATATGTAACTTTCCCCACACAAGATTGTACCAAAATACAGTTGGTTTCGGGGTTCTCAGAAGTAACAGCGTCTTGGCAATGGAGCACTTATCTCCCTGTGTCCAGATGACTTGATCTTCCAAAGAAGGGTCA
>CANYBF010891654.1:0-12423 GCA_948192965.1 Dalechampia spathulata | reverse complement strand
TTATAACAAAAATTAGGTCAAGCCACACATCTGATCTTCCTTTGGCTGAACCCTAGACTCTTCTGCTCAAGAAGATTTCGGCCTTCACAAGAAGAATTGTGAGGAAGTCAAAAATTCCATAAGGTTTTCTTCTTTTTCTTTACTAGTTCACAGGAAAGGAGATAGAAGCAATTGGTTGCTTGTTTGAACACCCCATTTCGTGTGGATACTGTTGGAGGCTACCTATTTTGGTGGTTTTTGGTTTGCTACAACCTTAAACGCAATAGAGACAAAGAACGAAGGACATCTGCATTGAATGTAAGAGTTACTATCAAAACTGTCGCTTCTAATCTCTAAACTGTTTTCTCTGTGTTTTCATGCAAAGATCATCTTTTGGTTTTTTGTTTTAAAATGAAAATTTTAAATTTCTTCCACTGCTTAATCACTACGCAAACCAACAGCTGCATTACAAGGACAACATTGTATTGCAACCATGCCACCTTCTAAATCAACCACTGACTCCATTCATTATTTGTATCTTATTGACGATGACTCTACAAGACCTACATCTTCACATCCAATACAACATAGCCATCAACATCATCATCAATATCATGATGTTCCCATTCTAACAACAGTTTCTTATGAGCATGTTCTACCTCTTATTTCTTTACATCATTAACCTAAACCATCAACTTCATCTGTTCCTGTAAATTTTGATTTCATACAATTTACTCCATTTTTTCATCCATCAACTTAATCTTCATACCATTTTCCATATGCCCTACCACCATTTCAACCAGTACAATCTTCTTTATACATCCCACCATTTTACACCCAATGGTCCACACAATTTTTCCATCAAATAAACCATTTACCCCAACCCCTAGCCCCAACCCTAACTCTTATTTCAATCCATTCTTTGCCTTAACTTTACAACAATCATAATAACTTCCTGAAAATTATCGAGGAAATTATAGTACTCCAGCAGGTTTTACCTTTCTTATTCATTATGGAGAATAATGTGATATTGTTGTTGCTGATGATGATGAAGATCATGATGGTGATGATAGTCCTAATGTTGAGCCTCGTAATTTACATGATTTCTGTTATGTTTAAATGGACATAGAGCGTAGAAATACTAGATGATAAATGGATCTCAGATCTAGGATCAAAAGAAGAGATTATGACACCTAGCTTGTTTATTTCAGTATTTAGTAATATCTGTATATTGTATAAACTTGTTTAATGTAATGATACTTTATTATCTGTTCATGTTCTTAAATTTCAGTCTTAATTTATTGATGTTATTATCATGCTCTTGTTTTCCTTTATTTAAGTTATAACAACTTATTTAATATAACTATATCTTCATGTTCTATAAACTTTTTAACATAATTATATTAACTAACATTATCAACAAGCTAATTATGATAACAAAGACGATAATGATAACATTATCTATAATATTAACCATAACCATTACTACAATCGTAACAATAATGCTATTAATAATGATAATGATTATCATTATTATTATTATTATTATTATTATTTCTTACTATCAAATTTAATTTACTCGATTAATCTATTAATGTTTCTCTTTTTTCAGCACTTTAAAATGATAGAATAGTCACTGTCTATCTTCCATGCTACCATTTGTCAATGGGGACATACTCAGTGGAATTGACTTACCCAGTTCACACTCTATTCTCTAAAGACATTCCACCAAATCTTCATCCATGCATTTATACATGCAACAATTCAATTTTAGGATCCAGTACACCATATGTTTCGATTTAGACATATCAAACTATGTCCACTTTACGAGGAGTTTACTGCTATCCTCGGGATTTCATGCTGTATAAATGAAATGTTAACTATGCTACTTCCTGTTGGTGAAGTTATTCCATATCTCATCAGGGCCTTCGACGTTAGCCCTACTACAGTAACTTCATTGTTAACTACATAGGGGTCTATAGATATGACCAAAATCTTCCAACTCTGTAATCACAAGTTACCAACCTCCTGAACTCCCCTTTATGGCTCAAAGTTGCTACTTTTGCACTGTTGGTATAGTTCCTATTGGTCATCCCCTTCGGTAATAGGGATCTTATGTTAGGACCCATCATCGATCAAATGGAGCAAGGTCGAACCCCTTTTCCAATGATTCTTACAGAGACAAACCTCAGCCTTAACAGACTTAAGCGAGGATAGGCTGATTGCTTCAGTGGTTGTTTCTTATTACTTCAAGTACATCATCTCACTTGCATTTACATGTTTTTTACTCATTAAATATTTCTTATTTTTAGATGTCAAAATTTACAATTTTCTTTGTTCATCTCATTCAATTTTTTCCTTTTTTCCACTTAACTTACTAGATTTGGCTTCAAGAGAAGTTAGGAATCTTGCCACCACCATAAGGTGATCCACACATATATCACCCCCAAACACATATGAGGAGAGGTTTAACCTTCCCCGAGGCAAAGACATTCACATTTGATGATTGGGTGCAATGGATGTGAGGCATTTCAGAGTATTGTCCGTTGGACTTGTTCATGATGGCATATTCAGCGTGTGATTATTATAATATATATTGACTGTATCCTGCTCACTGGATTGCAAGTTCCCATACACTATTGTCTTGCTAAACTCTATCATCAATATGAATATCAACATACTATACCTCATTCACTATTAGAATTCTTTGGACAACGATTACTTAATTGCTTTCTAGAGCACGTTGAGCTTACCTGGCAAAAACATCGTATCATACCGGTATAAATTCCTGCAGCTGAATATTCTATTGATGATGAGTACAAGTGATGGGTTTTGCATCACACTATCAATTTATGATATGCACTCATTTATGTATACAATTGCAATATAATTACTTTTCGTTCTTATATTACTTATCTTTAATAACTTGCTTCAAAATATTACAATTGCCACATGATTTCATATTCATATTTATATTCATAATTATTCATATTCATAATTAATTCAATAAATCATAATTATAGTATTTAATACCAATGATTATAAGCACTAATAATATTAATAATACACAATACTACATTACAAAAATTTAAATATTATATAAAATTTTTAATAATATAATATTACCTATATTATTTTTTATTTAAACAATCACATCAATATATTTAATAAAAACCGTTATTAAATAATAGATACATAAATAACAATTATACTCACATTAACTAATATTATATAAGCCATATTAATAAATATTAATTATTATAATTACTACATAAATAAATAATTATTACAATTCTAAGTAATAATAATACTAATAATATTATTAATAATTATTATTATTTTAACTATAATTATAATAATAATTTATCACAATAATAATTATAATTATTACCAATACCAATATCAATTTTGCATACAAATAATATTTACAAATATTATTTTTAAAATAATATTCACTATATTTACATTTATAAAACAATAACAATAATAATCCACATATTACCTATAAATAATAATAACAACACTCATAATAATAAAAACACTACAAATTAATTATTAATAATACCAATCATTGTTAATAAATAATTATTAAAGCTACTAATATTGCATAATTATAATAATTATTTTTCATTCATAATAATAATAATAATTAAAATTCCAGCAGAAGTATAGCAACATATGTACGATTTATAGTAGTTTAGCACTAACTCTTGCCTATGTCCACTTCTCTTAAGTCTTCCACTTAGGGTTCCATTAATCACAATCATAATCAATACAATAAAGGATTCCTCAATTGAATCCTAACCCTAGTGTTTTCATGCTCACACTCAAACCTTTACAATGATTACAAACTCACAATGATTAAACTCTCAAATACAACTTAATGCCCCAAGCATTAATCTCACACCAAACCTAACTCTTAGGTTATGGGAATACAATACAAGAAAGTTTACAATGCTAGAATCACAATACAACAAGCAAACTTACTTGCTATTGAAGTTTGAAGCTCAAAGGAAACTTTGCTCTGCAAAACTAGCCGTTAGATTTGAAATATGCAATATGTCTTATGAAAATAAAACCATTAGAAAAGGTTTAAAGCCTTTCTGAAAAGTTGCATATGGTCGTACCAGACATGGTACGCCCGTACCGATTTAAAAATAGCAATTTAATAAAATGTGGTAAGTTTGGTACGCCCGTACCAAGCAATGGTATGCCTGTACCAAATCAATGTTACTGATATGTAAAATTCCTATGAGCAACCGTGCGGCTGTACCACCCATTGGTACACCCATACCAAGAGGAATTTCCTGATACATAAAATTTCTTGCGAGCAACGGTACACCCGCACCATCAATTGGTATGCCCATACCAAGCTTTCAATAAAAGATAAAATCACACAGTACAAATGCTACGCTCGTACCAAACACAGAAAAGTGATTTTAAATTATAAATAACTTAAATTGACTCACACAAAACACACACATCAAAATCATGGGTCTAACAATCTCCCCCTTTTTAATGTTGGCAATCAATTTAAGTTTAATTTGCAAAAACATACTCAAAAATTTTAGATTTGAAAAATTTTAGTAATCTCCCCCTTTGTTTTAGAATTAATGTTATGAAAATATCAAGTAATCAATCAAGCACAAAGGAAAAGAGAAAAACACAAAGATCAGAGCAAACTGTATAATGTATGATTAGAGTAATATATATAATTGTATGATCAAAACATAAACAGAATTATATAATCAGAGCATTATCCAACTCAGTCATAATCAGAGCAAATGATAATAAACAACAACAAGATAGGATAATGAACTGAATAAACATCATATGTCATATAAAGTCAAAAATATCAAATACATTGATCAAAGCAACGAAAACAATGATATAAACTTAAAAATATCTAATACACTAATCAGGGCAATAATGAAAAATGACATAATAAAGAAAATTAAAACTGAATAAAAAATCTAGAATCTAGACCTCTAAATCTAAAACATCTCCCCCTTTGACAACATCGAAACAATCACTATGGATCCTGAGGAGGAGGTCGAATCGATGGAGGAATAATAAATGGGTCTAGCATCAAACTGATAATATGTAGAGTGTCAGATGTAGCCATCTGAAAGTCATGGAACTTTGCAGTGTACTGATCATAGCGCTGATATAGAGAATCAACATGCTGACGAGTATAAGCAAGCTATTGATCAACCTGGTCAAAGCGTTGCTCAAAAGCATCTAAATGATCAAGACAAGCGATGATAATAGCAAGCTGCTGGGAGATAGAATTAGTGGATGCAGCAGCAGTTGGAGCAAGAATGGAAGTAGTAGTTGGAGCAGGTAGATCAGGAACAGCAGCAGATGAGGAAGATCCACCCTGGAAATGATGCTGTAGTTTATGGCTCATAGCCACCTAGCATATGGCATCAATATTAGAGGGATTAGACAGGTTAAGCCACTCCGTAGGTGTTTCATCTAGAAGTAGCACTTATGTGCTGACATATAGCAACCGCACTTTGTCCAAATGTATCATTAGGAAGACCTAATGACCAAAGATGCTCTAGGCATCGTGCAATGTACTCAAAGTGAGTATGGAACTCACCATCAGAATCATGCTCAAGGGGCATAGAATGCTCTATGAATGATAAATCTAGATTAGGACCTTTTGGTCCAGGAGTGGGTGGAGAAGTTGGAAAGGCAAAAATTACTGGTAAAGGTGATGGATAAGAGGACCAAATAGAATAGCCTTGCTAGGCTGTTTCTGGACGCCAACCTCATGAAAGGAGGTCTGAAGCCAATGTCCAAACTGGATAGGAGTACCCGTGACCATATAATAGAGGAAAATTAAGTCAGGGCCAGTGACTGTGTCATTAGACTCAGATCTCCCGAATATCAAATAGGAGATTAGTCCATGATAGTAATAAAGTGAAGGGGATTTAAGATAGGAGGCTTTAAGCCTCGAGGGATGGAAAAGAGTATCGAGTGTGATCTTCCTCCAGATATATAGTAGTTAGGCAGAAAAGCAAAATTTGACCAACCAACGTTAGTCAAATAGCGCAGAACATCATCCTCTAGTCTTATCTACAGGAGAGTGGAATGACATGCAAAATGAGAGTGAGAAAACACTTTCTCACCCAGAATAGAAGTATGTACTACTGAAGCAAAAGTAGTAGCATGAGGACCAGAGCCTGCTAAAATTAGTGAAAAATAAACAATTAAACTAAAATAGAATTTTTCAAAAATTTGATAGAATTTTGACTGTTTTTTGAAAAACTCAAAAATTTGTACCTGCATAGAAATCAACAAAATTTAAACCACACTTAGCTAACACAATCCTAAGCACTTTACTATAAAGAACTTAGAGCTAAAAGTGACTAGAATGCTCACAAAATCAAAAAATAAAAATTGAATAAAATAGTTAAAACTGAAAATATAAACTAAGGATTTGATAGAAAACCAACCAAAAATGGAGGAAAGGATTGTAGGTAAATGAATTTGGAGTTATTTGAGACTGATTTTGTTGAATTTAGTGAGGATTTGAGAGAGAAATGATAGAAAATTAAAATTCGGTAATCGGTGGCAACTGAAAAATCATGTTTAAATTGGTTTTTTAGATCGCGTACGGGTATACTCCCTAGGCGTATGGTCATACGACTCAAAAATGCCCAAAAATTCACTATCGTATACTGGCAAACAAGTCAGGCGTACAGCTGTACGAGAGCTGTCAGCCAAAAAATTTTAATTCTGCATAGGCATTGGTACAGGTGTACTAGAATTTAGTACAACCGTACCAACACTTCAGCCAAAAATTTTAAGTTTTGAAAGTTGATTGCGTACAGGTGTACGAAAACATGTACGACCATACCGAATTTGAAGAAAATTAGCTTTGAAAGGCGTACGAGTGTACCAAAATGTTGTACGGCCGTACGAGACATTCAGCAGAAATAGGAATCAAGGTAGAAAGATCCATACAGGCATACAAAAATCGGTACGGCCGTACGGGGACTAAAATTCAGAAAATTTCTAAGAGTTCTGAGAATTTTCTTGAAATTTCTAAAGTCCACTAAGTACGCCTACTTTAAAAATGAACCATCTATCATTCCTAGCTCATGTTTGATGAAGTTTAATCATTCTTCACTAAGGGGTTTGGTAAAAATGTCTGCCAATTGGTGAGTTGTATCAACAAATTCTAATACAACCTTCCATTTTTGCACATTATCACCTAGGAAATGATGCCTAATATCTATGTGCTTAGTCCTAGAATGCTGAATTAGATTTCTAGATAAATTTATGGCACTAGTGTTATCATATTTAATAGAGGTGCATGAAACACAGACATTATAATCCCTTAATTATTGTTGAATCCAAAGTACTTGAGCATAATAACAACTTACGGATATGTATTCAAACTCAGTAGTAGACAATGATACATAATTTTATTTCTTGCTAAACCAAGAAACAAAATAATTCCCTAAGAAATGACAAGTACCTGAGGTACTTTTCCTATCTAACACATTCCCAGCAAAGTCAGCATCAGAATAAGCATTCAAGTCAAATGAGTCATTCTTAGCATACCATAAGCCATAATGTATAGTACCAATCAAGTATTTGAAAATATATTTCACAGCACACAAATGCGATTCCCTAGGAGATGACTGAAATCTACATACACACTGCAAACATTATATCAAGCCTAGAAGCAGTTAGGTAAAGCAAACTACCTATCATACCTCTATACTTCTTTTAATCAACCTGTTTACCACTTTCATCCAAGGAAAGCCTTATAGTAGTGCTCATAAGAATCTTGCTAGCTTTTGCATCTTCTAGTCCAAATTTCTTGAGCATTTCTTTTATGTACTTGACTTGATTGATGAAAATTCCATCTTCACATTGCTTGACTTGAAGTCCTAAGAGATACTTTAATTCTCCAATCATGCTCATCTTGAGTTCTCCCTGCATACACTCAGAGAACTCCTTGCATAATTTTTCATTAGTAATGCCAAATATGATATCATCCATATAGATTTGAATAAGTAAGATATCATGTTTATAATGCTTAATGAAAAGTGTTGTGTCTGCTTTACCTTTTTCAAAACCATGATCAATAAGAAAACTATTCAACCTATCATACCAAGCTCTAGGGGTTTGTTTAAGGTCGTATAAAGCTTTAGTAAGTTTGAAAACATGGTTTGAAAATTCAAAATCCTCAAAAATAGGGGGTTGTACAACATAAACTTTTTCATATATAAAACCATTTAAAAATGCACTTTTCACATCCATTTGAAAAAGTTTAAAGTTCATGTGAGATGCATATGCCAACAACATTCTAATGGCCTCTAATCTAGCTACTGGTGTAAAGGTTTCATCAAAGTCTATTTCCTTTTCTTGACAATATCCTTGTGTCATTAACCTAGCTTTATTCCTAGTTATGACACTACTTTCATCAAGCATATTCCTAAACACCCACCTAGTTCCTATAACAGATGCATCTCTAAGCTTAGGTACTAGGGTCTATACATTATTTCTATCAAACTGGTTTAGTTCATCTTGCATGGCTAATACCTAACTCTCATCATCTAAGGCTTTATTCATATACTTAGGTTTAATTTGAGAAATGAATGCAAGATTGTTATGAATATCTTTAAATTTAGAGTGAGTTATTACCCCTTTTGATGTTTCATCTATGATTTGCTCCTTAGAGTGTCCTTTCGGGAATTGCCACTCCTTCGGAAGATCATGTTCAATTTGAGTTGCAACTAAGTAAGGAGGAAGATCATTTGCTTCTTCCTTGTCAACATCTTTAAGTGTAGCTTCTTGTTGATGCTCTTATCCTTCACCTTGTTCCAATAAGATTCCTACATCATTATCAATAATGTCCTTTCTTGGACCAAGGGAGTTAGTTTCATAAAAAACAACATGCATAGATTCCTCTACAACCAAAGAACGTTTGTTAAATACCTTATATGACTTACTAGATGTTGCATAGCCTAAGAATAAACCTTCATCAGTCTTTGGATCAAATTTCCTAAGATTATCCTTGGTGTTTAAGATGTAGCACTTGCAACCAAATACTCTAAGGTATAAAATTCTTAGTTTTCTACCATTTCATAGCTCATAAAGAGTTTTATTCAAAATCGATCTCAAATAAACTCGATTTGTGACATAACAAACAGTATTGACCACTTTGGGCCAAAAGTACAAAGGCAATTAGTACTCATTAAGCATAGTACGTGCCATGTCACAAAGAGTTCAATTTTTCCTTTCAACTACCCTATTTTGTTGAGAAGTTCTAGGAGATGAAAAGTTATGATGAATTCAAGATAAATCATAAAATGATTTAAAATTATCATTTTGAAATTCTTTTCAGTGATCACTCCTTATAGAAGAAATATAATAACCTTTCTCATTTTACATTCTATTTGTTAATGATTTAAAAGCATTAAATGCATCATCTTTATGAGCTAAGAATGAAACCCAAGTAAACCTAGAGTAATCATCAATAATAACAAGTGCATAATGCATGTTACCTAAGCTAGCTACTCTAGTTAGTCCAAACAAGTCCATATGCAACAATTGAAGGGGTTTAGAAGAGGTTACCTTGTTTTTCACCTTAAATGAGGACTTTACCTGTTTTCCCATTTGGCAAGCTTCACATACCTTGTCCTTGGCAAATTTGATCTTTGGAAGTCCTACCACATGTTCATTCTTCCCGAGATTGCCAATGCTCTCAAAGCTAGCATATCCAAGCCTTATATGCCAAAGCCATGAATCCTCACTTATAGAAATAAGACACTTCACATTTTTGTTAGGAATAGAATCTAAATCAATCATGTAAACATTTTAAATTCTATCACCTTGAAAAACTAACCTATCATCATTAATCCTATAGACAAAGCTTCTATTAGGATCAAAAACAACCTTATAACCATTATCATAAAGTTGACTTATACTTAATAGATTATGTTTTAACCTTTCAACCATCAATACTTTATTTATTGAAAAGTTAGATTCCTTACCAAACTTACCAATTCCAACCACTTTACCTTTAGCATTATCTCCAAAAGTAACATTGCCACCATCCCATTTTTTGAGGTTGGAGAAAAGGCTTGCATTCCTGGTCATATGTCTTGAGCATATACTATTGAGGTACCATTTGTTTTCACTAATCTTCGATCTCAAGCATACTTATTAAACATAAATGCATTCATTTCTTTTTAGGCACCCAAATGTATTTGAGTCTTTAGGGGTTAGAAGCATTTATATCATCATTCTAATGCATCTTCCTAATGAAACATCTATTGGTTGTATGCCCCTTTCTATTACAATAGTAACATATAACATTCCTAAACCTAGAATGATTATGCACATACTTTCTTTTGGATGTATGAGGATGACTATCATTAGAAGAACATGAATAATGATGCACTTTATGCGTATGCACTTTATGAGTCTTAGGATGAACATTTTTCTTTTTGAAAACATTTGGTTTTTGTGTTGAAGTATAAGCTTTGACAAAAACCATGCCTTTAGAGGTGTAGGAAGCATTTTGGTTAAAACCAATACCTTATTTATTACCATTATGTTTTTGATGTTTCAAAATAGAATCAATTTTAATACCACCTTGCTCAAACCTTGAAAGATTGTCTTTTAATAAATCCTTATCTTTCAAAATCTTAGCATTTTCATCCTTTAAAAACTTGTTTTCCTTTTCAAAACTTTCAAGTTTTATTTTACAAGAATCAAATTCATTTTGTAAAATAGTTTTCTCTTTTGAAATGGATGCATATTTACTTCTAAGTAATTGATGCTTCCTAGCTAATTTTTCATATTTTTCTAACAATGCTTATAATGCACCATATTCATCATCATCATTAAATTCATCATTACTATAATAAGATTTAGATGATGTGGTTACATCATCCTTCTCATCATCCAAGAATGCCATAAAGCAAAGATTGGTTTCATCATCAGATATTTCCTCATTTGATTTGCTATCGTCATCCTAAGTTGCCTTCAAAGCTTTCTTCTTTTATGGCTTAAAAGACTTATTAAGATGAGGACAGTCATTTCTCATATATCCCAACTTGTTGCATTCATAACAAATGGTTTGATTCCTTCAAAAGTTATCCCTTGATTCAAGTCCCATCTTGCCTTAAATGGCTTCTTGCCATCCTTTTCAAATTTCTTCTTCTTCATAAGAAGCATCTTCACACGTTTGGAAAGAAGAGTGGCTTCATCATCAATCTCTCCTTTGCTTGTTGAGGAGGCATCTTCTTCTTTTGAAGCTTTAAGTGCTATCCCTCTCCTCTTATCTTCCTCAACCCCTTATCTTAGAGTAATCTCATGTGTAAGGAGTTTCCCTAAAAGCACGTTGACTGATAAAACTGATAAATCATTTGCTTCTTCAATGGAGGTCACTCTAGCCTCCCAATCCTTCTTAGGTAGCACTCGTAAGATCTTATTGTTGATATCTTCCTTTTGGTACATCTTCCCTAACTTCATCAATCCATTTATAGTTACAATAAGGCGGTTATACATTTCTGAAATTGATTCATTTGCCTTCATTGTAAATAACTCATATTGATGAGTTAGAAGTTGAATCTTCTTGGTTCGTGCCTTTATGATGAGTCTCCAAGTCATCCTATATTTTCTTTGCCATGACACAATGTGAAACTCATCCGTATTCCTCACGACTAATAGCATAATACAACATATTCATTGTCACGTCTTCCAGCTGCGTAACATGCTCTCGTAGAATGACTATTAATTTTCTAATCGACAAAATTAATAATTATCCCACAAAGGACTACATAGATACCATAAAATTTTTTTTTACTACTCAATAAAATATATTTTATAATTATTCAACTGTTTCTGATTTTAAATTACACAACGTAATTATAACATACACACATTCATCATTTGCATCTATTTAATTTTTGTCAAACTAATTTATTTGACTGCCTAAGTTCTTTATTTAAATAGTTGCATGATAATTTATAACGATAGAAGTCCGTAAAAATACTTTGAGCATTTACCGACTAAATGCTGATATGCCCTGCCGCTTTACTGATGTTCCATTTCTGCAACCTTGCTTGATCATACGTTTATCAATTGACAAACGTTGAGTATAAACTCAATGGTGCTAGATAAAATTTAAAGCATTTGCATGTTTTAAAATGATGATGCCAAGAAATGATTATGTCTATCATGCCAATTAACAAACTTATTTAATCTTTATAACATGACATAGAAATATACAGTATTTAACATGACAATGAAATTTGACAAAATTATTATTTAAATACATTTATGTTATTTTCGATCATCATTTATCATATAACATGAATTATGAATAATGCGTTTATGAGAATGCATTTATGCTATGCATCCTCCCTCTTAATCCTCATTTATCATTTCCATTATTGTGCATTTACTGGG
>CANYBF010891608.1:0-17074 GCA_948192965.1 Dalechampia spathulata | reverse complement strand
CCTCTCCTTTTTATCAATTAACAAGAATATTAATCCTATATCATCTTATACTTTTCTTATAATTCCTTTGTACCCTATCTTACCATTTAACATACCAGGAATCACCTAATTACATTCACTTCATTAGCCATATACATTCAGCAATATACATTCACATCATCATTATCTATATACATTCACATGCACACATACACATGAACAGTCATACAGACACCTAACAGTGCCTAACTTTTAGGGTCTCTACTGTGGGTGTAACATCTTCCTCCTTTTTCCCATGTTGTGAAGAGTCAAGTGATAACATTCTACATATCCTTCATGATTATATCAAGGTGAAGATTTTTTAGAAAAGAATCATTCTTATAAATATTTAAGAGGATTTCTTTGACAATCCTTTAAAGGAATGGATATCAGTTAACCTTCTTAATGATCTCAATATCCTACGTCATTTGACATGGCCTTGCATGTTTGGGATAGCCATTTGGCATATTTGATTTTGGCAAAATCAATTAGTTTTCAATGGTTTTCATGATAACATTAATTGGGTTGATGATATTCTAGCAAGAGCAATTGAAATTCAAAATATTCAGGATGTAAAAATGCAAGCTCTAAATGGAAAACACAAGGAGGAGATTCCTTGTAATTAGCTTCTTCCAAAATAAAATTGCATCAAGATTAATATAGATGGAGCCTTCAACACTTCCTTAGGTTTGGCTAAGGTTGGTGGTCCTATTCGAGATCATTATGGCAATTAGATAACAAGTTTCATGGTGAATATCAATAAAAGTACTATTATTGAAGTAAAGTTATTGACACTTTTTATGGGTTGCACCTTGCATGGGATAAAAGCTATAGGGTGCTATCTTTGAGATGGATAGTTTAATTACAATGAGAATTATTTAAAATAAAGAGACCAATGCTTCTCTATTAGTTTCTCTTGTTTGCAGTATATAAGAGATGCTTCAAAGAAATTGGTTGTTAGATCTCAAACATATAAATAGAGAAGCAAATCGAGTTGCTAATCATATGACTGCTTTAGGTAAGAAGTATGAACTTGGCTGCTCTTATGTTGAGGAATGTCCTACTCCTTTGGTTGAGGTTTTAGAACAAAATAGGATTTGGGTTTCTTTTTATAAAACAGTAATCGTTTAGTCTACTATATTCTCTCTCTTCTTATACCAAAAAAATTATTATTTTATAGAGAAAATAATATTGTTTAATTATTATCAATTAATGGGATATAATTCAAGAGGTAAATAAACCTATAATCAAGCTTTATAATGAGCCAACTTAAACAAATCAAGTATTGATAAATTCAAGTTCGACTCAAGCTTAAACTTACTTTATTTAAATTAACAGGTAAATTCAGAAAAGCATTTGAATTATTTACATCCAATAAATATATATCCAAGTATGTGTGTATTATGTGAAATTAAATGATAAAAATTTGTTGAAGACTGTCCAATAAAGCTTAGTTTAATAAACGAATATAACATGAACTAAACAGTATCTTATTTATTTAGCCTTCCTTCTTTCTAAATAGCTAAAGCAAAATCACTGAATTTTTATAATATATTGAATATATTTATAAATAATTTATTTAATATAAAAATATCATAGTAAATTATTTAATTATGAACTATATTCGTTAAGCTCAACTAACACCATGAAGCAGGGGCGGATCTAGGGGGGGTCAGTGGGGGCACTTGCCCCCACTCATTTAAAAATTTTCAATATAAATATATGTAATTTTTAATAAAATTTATATAAATATATATAATTTGCCCCCACTGATTTTTACAAATATGAATTTGCCCCCTCTGAATTCAGGCTCTGGATCCGCGCCTGCCATGAAGGCTAACAAATAAAATATGACAATCATTTTGAAAAAAATAATGGATCAAATATGAGATATGATGTTAGCATATTAACTTGATAAGATTCAATTTTTACAAAATCTGATCATAAATAATTACATTTTTTTAATCATATTCGTTAGATCATGTTAAAAATTACTATCATAAATATAATATAAATCAATTTAATTTATCAAATTAAATATTTAATTTAATTTCTTTTTAGCGTTTATTAGGTTTAGTTGAGTTGGATAGCTAGATAGTTGATTTTATTTAATTAGGTTAAAATAATATTTAAAATAATAAATAAAAAGGAATCTCTATTTTGACTAAAATTCAAAAATTATAATAAAAATATTGAATATTGAAAAAATTTAATATTTATATTATTAAACATTTCAATTCACTAATAACCATACTTTTAACCTATATTTTTCCATTATTATAATATTCTTTTAAGTATAACTTTCATGCTTTTACCTTCAAATTTAATCATATCATATAGTAATTCATGTATTATTCACATTTTCATGCATTACACTCATATTATTGCATTATGAGAATAAAATCATACATTTTCTTCATATATCTTACATAATATGTATGTTGTTTTAGTTTTGACATAGAATCATGTATGCTAATCATCATTAGTTTATAATATATTCATGTTAGGCTTTATGATACATGTTTTATAAGAATAAATAGTCATTTCATGCATAAAATCATTAATTTTAGGTGCCACAAGTCATGTTTTGAGCACCATGACTCGTGTTAGTCATATTAGAATAGGGGAATATACATTTATTAGGTTCTACGACTCGTGTTCAAGGGAACACGAGTCATGTTCATCACATTCGACATTGCATTTCATGAAATCGAGCCTGACACAACTCGTGTTCAAGGGAACACGAGTCACATTTCTTGCGTTGTACCTAGGAAAAACCCCTTTTGCATCCCACGAGCCTCCCACAAGTCGTGTTCTATTTAACATGACTCATGTTGCATCTTTATGTCACATTTTCTCTTCTTTTATTCCTCTTTTCCTAGTCATTTGATCATTTAATTGTAAGGTCATGATGCATTATAGAGACAACCAATTTGTAGATGGTTTTACGGGAATCTAGGTGAACAAGAATGAGGGAGAAGAAATTAGATAAAAGCTTCATTTTAGGGTTTAAGGAGAGGGAGAGAAACAAACATATTTTGTGGGTGTTGATTGATTTCTAATCCTCTAGATTTCTTTTCTCAATATAGCTTTTCATCAAGAAGTTGAGAAGGCAGCAGCTAGGAGGGGAAGCGAGAAGAAATTGAAGCTAGAGATACACAAAAATTGTATGAAGCTCTTTCCTATTTCATCATTATTTTAGCATAGTTAGAACAAATTTTATGGTTGTGTTTTCTTTATTCTTCATATTCTTTTAGTTTGTTCCAATCTCAATTATGGTTTGACATTAATTTATATGAATTAGATGATGTTTCGAACAACATTTTTTCTTTTCTATTAGTAATCCATTTACTTCTTCATGTTCTTAAGTTATGATCCATGCCAATAATGTTTAATTATTAGAACGGGTCCTTTTAACATACAAACATTAAATTAGTTCTGTTGATTGGTTTGAAAGAAGGTTTAACTTAATTAAATGAACTTCGGAATACTAAATTTTTAACTACCTAGACATAGGAGTTAAATAAAATTTGGAAGTATAATATGTGGTAATTAGACTTAATCATTAAAACTAACCTAGCAGTCACGAAAATAGGGTATTAGTTTAGCTTTAGTAGATAAAATACTTTTTTAAAAGAAAGAATATTATATTAAAATACTATTTTGAAGTTGGTAAATTTACTTATTAATGGAAGGTTTAATGATTGTTCATCATTGTCCAACCCTATGTCATTGTATAATATGTATACTAAATTTAATTAATTTGCTTATTTGTTACTTTATTAGATGATTAATTAATGATTTAATACATTGTTTATCTAAATAATTAAATAAATCAATAGTTGGTATTTAGTCACTTTTGACTCTAGAAAACGATACTTTTAAACTATATTCGCAATTTGTACTCTTGTGATGACATGATTACATAATAAAAATTATAAATTTAAAATTTATTAAATCATTATAACTTTTATTTATATCATTTTATATGTTACCATTCACATAGAAATGTTTAAAAAGAAAAATTTAAACACAAACTTGTAAAAGTGCAGACACGTGTCACTTAGTTTTACCTATTTTTGTTATCTTTTTGGTGTGTTTCTAATCTTATCAAAATCTCTCTGGCCATAGATTTTCAAAGGTCGTTGAGATTTTGACACGTGTTTACCATGTCAACAGATATACCATGAATAAGGAAGGCTGTCCTCTTAGATTTTGCTTTAATTAATGCAACACGTGGCTGTTGATTAAGCGTCACAGCTCAATGGATGACGTGTAAAGTACTCACCACTTAACAGTTTTGACCGGAGCGGGTAGCTCACCTCTCATATGCCACCCAATCAAATGCTTCGTAATATATATATCTTTTTATATGTTTGAATTATTTATTTTTATTATTTTATTAATATTAAAAACATCATTTATTAATATATTATCTTAATATAAATGAAAAATTATTTATTTACAAATAATTTTTGAGAAATATATAATTAAAAGCAAACAACACAAAAGGAGTACATGATAACAATAATAATTTGGTTTAACCAATTTATAACTGAATATCAAAATTATATTATTTAATTTTTTATCATTTTTATTCAACAGTTATATTATTATTATTTTAATTTATTGTTTATTATATTTTTTTCCTCTATTTTTAATTTTCTTCTTTTTTCTCTTCTTTTTCTTGTAAAATTAATTTCTTATTCTACTTTTTTTTTAATTCGTCTTCTTCTTTTATTTACTATTCATAATTTTATGTTAAATTATTTTACTATATTTTCAAATTTTTTCAAATTTTTTTTATTTTGTAATATTGATCTATTTTTCATGTTAAACATATGTAAATATATACTATATATAATATATACTTTATAAATTATATACATTATATAATTATTTATCAATGTATATTATATAGATAATATATATATTGATAGATTAATATATATTATATATAATATATATATTTATTTCTATATATGTCGTAAGATAAAAATAAATAACTATAAATATAATAAAAATATCATAACAATAAAAATTTATAATTAAATTATATAATAAATAATTAAAAAATTTTATTAATCAATTTAAATTAAAAAAAAGAAGGATGAAGAGGATAAAGAAAAAAGAAAAAAGATAGAAGAAAAGGAGGAAGTAATAATTAGAAAAAAATAAAAAAAAATGGAAGGTAGAAAACAAGAAGAAAAAAGAAAAAAGAGATAATTAGAGAAAAATTAGGTCTAATTTTTATTAATGAAGTAGGAATTAAGAGGAAGAGTATTATGAAAATAATAAGATTTTTATTAATCAAAATTGATACATTTTAAAACATATAAAATTTTTGATAGAAATTTAAAATATTTTTCCTAAAATTAAAAAAATGACTAACTATTCCTTGTAATGCCAACTAATCCTAATTAGTCAAAGTGATTATTGGGTATGATATTTAAGGGATGGGGTAAAATCATTAATATTAATTATTTTATATTTTGATTATTTTCTGTAAAAATAGAAAAATGAAATTATATTTTTGTGTTATAATAGTCAAAATCCCATGGATGCATAATTTAATCTAAGGAGTTGACCTACCATATAATTTAATAGTTTATTCAAATATCTGTGACTTATGAGGGCAAAGTTCCAAGTTGCATAAAAAGAAAAAAAAATGACATTTAATTCTCTTGTACATTTTATTATATACAAATCTCTAATTATGAGGATGAATTTTACCAAACTATGCTTTTTTTCTCCTATGTTTAATAAATTTATTTCTTGTATTTGTGCTATATTTTAAATTTTTATAATTTTATATAAAGGATAATTATAAAATAATGAATTTTACTTTGTATATAATTTCAAAGATTTTATAAAAAATTAGCTATTTTTATGGTAAATTTATAATAATTTGTATTCAATTTAAAGTAAATTTTTTTTATAATTGAAAGTAATTCTATATTAAAACTTAAAAAGAATTATTTGTATAAATAGTTTTAAAAATTATGTTTATAAGTTTCCAGAAAATTTTTTGATTTTTTACATTTTTAGAATTTCTCTAAAGAATATTCGAATTGATATAATATAATTTACAAGATTGGCTCTCTAATCATACAAAAATTTAAATGAATTTTTTAATTTTCAGATTGGTTTGATGAACAAATACTCTCATATATATATATATATATATATATAAGAGTTAGAGTTTGAGAGAGAAGAAATAAAACCTAAGGAAATAATAATAAAGAGCACGAGCATCCTCAGATTGCATAGTCATAAAGTGTTTGAATTAGCTGTCTACTAAGTATTAGTACATATCCTCCTTGCTATGAGTTGGTCATATCTACTTGCTTCATTTCCTTCACGAGCTCTCCTTGTTTAGAGGATCACAGTCCCTTCCATTTTAACACTCGTACAAGATTTGACAAGTAAACAACTTTATCTGCTTTTCACTATCTAATCACCTTTTATCCAATAAATGTGATTTTTCTTATTTTCTTACTATCATCCTTACCTATTTATACCTCCACTTCCCTTCTTTCTTCTTCACTTACCACCCTTTTGTTTCTATAAAATTCATCTCTCATACTCCCTAAACCTCTAAGAACACTCCAAAATAGCATATCACCTATATATGTCTCAAATGTCTACCATTACTCTTTTCCCCTTGTTCATCTTCTATTCTCTTCTTCTTTTGCATCCCAACAGCATTTTCGCGGTGGTTGCTGTCAGGCCACCGCCGTCCGAAGAATTGGTGGATTTCAAGCCGAAAACGAGCCATGGAGGAAGAGGGTTTAGCGGTAAAGATGTGGAGAATTGTTTGCCAAAAGGGTTTCATCGTACTTCGGCTCCTAGTAGATATATAAACTATGTTCCTTTCGATGCACCGATGTGCTCTACAAGGAAAAAAAAGGATGCACCATGATGAACCAAGTTGATAATTGTATGTGCATTATATATAGAGGTTTCTATAGGATCAAAACAAAAAAAATAAAAAAAGACTGAAAATGAAGGTATTTATTATATAGAAGAAAATATATGATTTCTTACTATAATGTTGTTATATATCATCTATTCGTTTATAAATAATATGTTTTATAGTAATCCTAAATAATTATTTTCTCGTTGATTAATAATTCATTATTTATTATGATTGTAAAGATCATTCTTATTGAATTTGGAATCAACTAATTGAGCTCTAAGTACTCGACACTTTGTTCTTATATTGTTGAACGTAATACCAAAGTCTACAAGCAATCGTAACACAATTGAGAGGCTGAAGCCTTCAATTTATTTTCATTAAAAAAGGAAAAAAATATGGAAATAATAAATATCTAATAAATAAATTGCTTTAAATTATATATATATATATATATATATATATAATATAATATAATATAAAAGAAGGTTTATATAGTTTCGGAGTGAGAGTTACGAGTTTGAGTACATTAATCTAAAGGCTTAAATGCACTAAATGTTATTTTTAAGTACATGTTAAATGAAAAATTGGACCTATAAGATATATTTTAAAAAAATGTAATAATAATTTGGTTAGAACAAAGCCTATTTCATCAAGGATAGATCGTATGCAAGTCCAGTGATGTTTGAAATGTAAATGTGACCAAAGGACTTTTATAATATATTTATTTAAATATTAATAAATTTATAAATTTAAAATTCTTTATTTATTTGACCAAACTCTAATATTTCTTTTTCCAAGATTTAGAATATTGATTTATTAAATCTTTCTTCATGTAAATCACATTAATCTATATGAATGATTTATCTTTATATTATTACATACACATAATGGATCTCTACATATATGGTTGTGATATTTATTTTTACATTTTAATTAATTTTATTCAATAGTAAAATATAATATTGAAATGCTTTCGAGGCATGGAGTAAAAGTACGTCTCACTAATAATAATGTCTACTTCAATGCCTAATTTTTGTAATAACATATCAAATGACTTTTGTTCTTTAGGGAATGTAATGCTTAGCAATATTAATTAAATTGACAGGCAGGCAAACTAGTCAGATGTGTCTACGACCCTGAAACAGTAACAGTGCTTAAGATAATCTAGTCTTGAAATCTTTTCAGATGTTTCTTCCATGATTGTTTGAATGTATACATATTATGTTATGTTAAACTGCATTTTCATGATCAATACAGAATGCCTTTCAAAGAAAAAGAAATTGCACAGATTACAGGATACACCATTTACACAAATGTCATTGGGGCATCACCACCACAATTAGATTATTCGGTTCCGTTCGCACCAACCGATCATGATGGAGATGGACGAGGGAGTCGTTTCCCGATTTCCTGCCAAATTTTGGAAACAATTGTCAGCTTTCAACCTAGCTCAGCTAAATCTCAGTTCAAGTTAATTAGGTCGGTTAACTGGATTCACACTTTCTCCATGTACAAGGAGCTCTAAATCTTAACAGCAAATTCAGTTCTCTAATAATTCAGAAAAGTGAAGATAAGTTCAAAATGGAAACGACAATTACCCAAAGAATGATATGAAATTCCCAGTTCATTGCAATAATGATAGTTGCAGAATTAAAAAGATATCGGAAGCACTTAATGTACCTCAAAAAGCTGATTTATGTTGTCAGCAGTCTTTGCAGATGTCTCAATGAAGAACATTCCATTCTTCTCCGCGTACTCTTTTCCATCCTTTTCAGATTGAAAACAGAATGTATAAGTTAAAAACAATATAATGCATCTTACAAAACAAATTGTGAACCACTGTGCTTACTTCAACAGATACTTCTCGATTCTCGTGAAGATCGGCCTTGTTGCCAACTAATGCCATGACGATATCAGGGCTCCCATGTTTCTGCAGCTCCTGTAACACAGCCAGATAAAATTTTTAGTTCACAAAGTTTCAAACTCAAAGATCCATTTTGCCAGTAAAGTTGAGGGGATGTAATTAGATGCATCTGTAATTCATGCAAAGCTTACAAATGAAACCCTGAAAGTTTCTGTTATCTCATAATGGAAAGCAATAAGAGAACATATAACCTGCTATATTCGAAAAGATCAAAAGTCCAAGAAAAGCTCAAAATTATATGATTCATTGGTAAAAGTAACAGAAAAATAAGAGGTGAACAAGGTTATTTGAAGTGTACTTAAATTGTATAATTGTGAATCCAATAATAGGCAAAGTCTAGGAATCACCACCAAATCCAAAACTCACACCTAATTACTTTACATATAACACCAGATGACAGCCGCTGGTCAATTCTATTTATTGCTTTTATAGTATTCGCTAGAATACACTGATCACATAAACAATCAAGACAGAAAGTTACCAATATTGCAAATTCTTTGCTCGCCTTTCAAAATAATCCCCATCATTAAAACAATAAAATAGGCTTAAAATAAAGACTCGTTTGATTTTCTTCTTGCTTTAATCATCCCCAACTCAGTTCCAATTTTTTTCGCTTCTGCTATTCTTGGGAACAGGGAATTCCGCAAAAGTTCAGTTGTCTATCCAATTCTTCAAATATACAACACTGTATTTTCTTCAATGCTCAAACCTTAACAGAAGATGTCTACACATGTTATTGATTTTTAAAATATTTACTGTTGTTTAAATATTTACTCTCTAGCTATCAAAAAACTGTTCAACCTAGAAGTTTGAAATATTAGGTGAGATCTAAAAATAGTTTTGACATATGTAACACCGCCTCACACATGAATACCTATTGATCTTAAAGCATGAAGATATACCAAATCAGTTCTACTTTATGCTGAATAAATTATTCAAAAAGTGGAGTTTCCACAGATTGAACTCTAGATATTTCGATTACAAAAACTTTGGCATCATGTCAAAGAACTATTTAACCCAAAAGCTCAGACTATTAGGTGAGACTAAATAATTTTACATAACAATGCAAAAGATTTAGACATCTAACTAAAAGTAATATGTATATGTTACACTTGAAATTTCATAATTAAGTTAGAGTTTGTATTGAAACTTATAATTGAATTTCTTTCCTGATCCATGGTTCACAAATGAGGCTTTTGATTATTATTATTGATTCAATAATTGTATGCAAATCTCTCTTTGAACAAAGTCGCATGTGTATCGCATCAAAATCTAGGCCCAAATTACATCAACCAGAGCCTTTCAGTTTTAAGTAGAAATAGAAAATGGGATACTGGAATCATATCTTTCATTGATATATGTATCTCAACGTTATTATTTAACAAAGGAAACCTGGTTTGATTTCCTGAAAGGTAAATGGGAATTGTTCACAACTTGAAGCATCCATATCTAGCTATAGCTTCTGCTAGACTGATCACAGCTCCAGACTAAGATTGTAAATCCTTGTATATTTCACAAATTTGATCATACAGTTACTTTCAAAGAAATGCCCTATATAAAAATATGCAGACACACACACATACCCACATACACATTGTAATAGAATGTACCTTCACCCAATACTGCGCTTTGCTGAATGAATCCGGGCTTGTTATGTCATACACAATAACAGCAACTGCAGCACCTCTGTAATATAGTGGAGCCAATGCGGCATATCTGAATTAAGAAACAGGAACTATTAGAATTTTCCAGGAAAAATGAAGAATCTCAAGGGAAGGGAGTGAATTAGGCAACCAATCCCACAATAAGAAACAATGTCATAAGATAACTTCTCCAATGGAATTCAAAATCTGGATTAGTATACTTTCATGTGATTGTATGACATATCAAATCACTGTACTAATACTACCTTTCTTGTCCAGCAGTGTCCCATATTTCAAACTTAATTGTGGTAGAATCTTGCAAAGCTATCGTTTGTGATAAAAATGAAGCTCCGATCGTAACCTGAATATATAAAAACAACACGTCAAAAATGTAGAGAATAAATTTAAAATCTTGAAAGAGTGTAAATCAAAATAGAAAAAATGGGATGTTTACAAAAGAGAAATATCCACACACTCACCTTGGATGTTGGATCAAATTGACCACGAACAAATCGAAGAACAATACAACTTTTACCAACACCAGAATCACCTAATAATACAAGCTGTTCAAAGCAATAAAATGAAAGGTCAAGTGCCACAATAAAAGAAAACTATAATTTCAGACAATACCTGTTATAACTATGTACATTGTACAAATATTTTCAGTGTAATTGATGGTTTCCCATCAATTCCAAAGACCAATACCATACAAAGTACAAACAAACTTTTCAGTCATGTAAATAATGTATATGTACATTTCAAAGTACATTCCTGGAACTAACGCAGCAACTGCATTAAATTTGGTTGACAAAGAACAGAAGTAAAGAAGATGAACTTGTAGATTTGAATTGAAAAAAAAAAAAACATACATGCTAGACTTACCAAATTCCAGCAGACATCCAAAATACATGTTCAAACACAACCAATGGTGCAAAGGTCATGTAACAAACTAAGCAAAGCTTCCTAAAATGCAGACAGCAGCAAGCATACTTCAACAAATATCTTGGAACCATGAAGTCAATCTAGAGCAACAAACTAGTAAGAAAATCCAGGACCTTCCAATAATAGACAACAAGGTAGCACATTAGCCATTGCTAAACCCATGATGTTGTTAGATAATCTATTGGGAACTCAAGGAAAGTACAATGCTAACAAGTGCAAACAAATTATACATTAGCGACCACTTTATTTCTTGGGTTTCCATGAGCTAATAATGGCTTGTGAGAAGTCAAAGACTCGAATTAAAATAGAATTACATGGATCAAACACCCTCTAAAACTGAATAAAGGATTTGCACTCTCATCAACTATAATTATAACTCTAAGCTTGCTTCTTCCTAGTGTTTCATCCATTAGCAAGAGCATTTACAAATATAACAAAAGTTCTACTAAATCACTGATCAGGTCACCTCTAATAATTCCTTTCTATACTTTCCCTAACCTGAACTCAGTCTCGGATTTCATTCGCACAAAAATAAAAGCAAAACTCAAAAATTTCAAGTTGACTACTCAACTACTAAAGTCTCATTAAAAAAATGAGTATACAGTCTCAAAATTTACCTTAACTCGTAGATTTTTGTTATCAGACGCCCCATTGGTTTCAGAATTGTTAAGTCCACTTAACCTCCCAGAACTCCTATCTACAAACAAATATTAAACCCCATAAGCAAACCACCAAAAAAAAAAAGGATTAGCAACAATCTCAAATGGGTCACCCATAAAGCAGCAGTAATCAGCAAAAGATCTAAACTTTAGCAACAAGCATCAAAAGGAATCACAAAAGGACCAAAACTTTTTCATCAAAACAACAAAAGACAAGGCTCCATCCGTTTCCAGATCAAAGAAATTAACAAATCCAAAAATAATAGCAAATTAATCAAATTAAAACAATTGGGTACCTAAACAAAGATTGAAAACCACAAGATCAACCTAATTACCAACAGTAAAACCAGTCAAAACCCAGTAACTATAATTCGAAAGAGAAATCGAAAGTTTACCAGGAAGAGACGAAGAACAACCCATGAATCTATGGAGAGAAGTGGAAAAACAACACTGAAAATGCAACAAAAATAAAGGGAGGGGCAGAATGATAACGAATTAAATTAGGGTTTAGAGATAGAAAGAGAGATCGGGCGTGGGGTGTACGTATGCGTCCGATCTCTTAAATAATTGTCATCACCATAAAAAAAGTGTTGGATTTTGGGTATATCGTCGCTTTTTGGTCGTTTGGTGCGTTACACCACTTTCGTGGGAACAGTTATCCGGATAAAATTATAGTCTAAGGTTCCATTGAAATTATTATATTACTAAATACAATTTTCACCTTACAAATATAATATAAAAATTTATTAATTTATTAATAATTTAATAAAAATTAGATTGTATTATAATTTAATTTGTCAATACATTCGCATATAACTTATAAGTTTAACCGTAATACATTATATTGAATAGAATTTAACATTTTAATTTACCTTAAAATTTATTAATTATATTATATTAGTTTATTTATGTAATTCCATATTTCATAAATTAATCATCTCATTTAATATTATAAAAATCATTTTATATCAAATATATTGAATTGATTTATATGATATATACATTAATTATTAAAATAAATTATATTTAGATATTTATATCAAATTCATATTATAATTTTGATTTAAATCTTTTACACAATTAAAATTTTTAATTATATCCAAATTAATTCTAAACCTATCATATATATGAATCAATATGAGTAAACATAATTCATCACTCACATAATTCATCACTCATATAAATATTAGACTAGAAAAGTAAGAGGATAATCAAAAATATCAACCTACCCCTCTATTTAATAAAAAAATTTATATATTTATATATTTATTTCAAAATTATTTTTTATTTAAAAAATTTCATTCAAATATAAATACTAATTTAAAAATTAATTTTTATCATAAAAACTAAAATTAAATTGTAGATATCAAAAAATTCAAATTAATTTCTAGATCAATTAAATATATTTTGACCTATGAAATTATTAGATTAAATAATTATTTTAATTTAATAAAATATATTTTATAGATCACTTAAATAAATATTTTTTGATCTATAAAATAATTAGATTAAATGATTATTTTAATCTAATAAATCAAATAAGATTTTAGACCAATCAAATCATCTAAATTTAAATTATTTTAATAGTAAGATAAATACTATTAAAATAATAAATAAATAAAGTGATAATTATTTTGATAATTCTATCACTTTAAAGTGATAAGATAGGGATTCAATCTTCAAATTCCTCTCCTCCAAATCACTATAAATAAGGGTCTCCCCTTCATTCCAAAGACATACACAAGCCCTTAAAGCACTTGATTCCAAAGACATACACAAGCCCTTAAAACACTTGAATCGCGTTCTTTTCTAAAAGTCAAGTTTAATTCAATATCAAGCTACAAAAAATCCTTAAATCAAGTTCTTGTTTCAAGATTTGAATCAAAGGATTTAAATTCTTTGTTATAAGAAATTTATATTAGAAATTGTAAACCTCTTTTAATTAATAAAATTTATTTATTGCTCAATTTCTAATTCAATATTATTTTATTTTATAAATTTTTTGCATTACAAATTTTAACATGCCCTGTGGGACCTCTCTACCTCTCATCTTCAATTTCGAAAAAAATCAAATCTTTAACATCAATGGCATTTGAGAAGAGCGATTCAATGACAATAAGGAAGTACAACCTCCATCCAAGAGCTGCTTAAATTCAAACCTTGTCTCATTGCCTAATGGGTCAAATGCTGATGATAATCCTAACACCAAGACAAAGACAAAATCAATTATAAAGTTATATGAGCAACCATAAATGATGCATTCACCAAACTGGGGTTAAAAATAGGAATGTCAAAGGAAGTCAGTTTCTTAGCTTTACTAAAGGCCTGTGACGAGGAAGGAGATCAAGGTGGAACTTTCACTTTGCAATTAACCCTCTATATAGTTCTGGTAGCACTTTATCCGTAATGATGACCAACACTACTTCACTTGAAAAACAAGTTACTAACTTGATCAAATTAATGGAAGAGTTCATAAGCAAAACCAAGAGATTATGAAATTACATCTTTGACTGTGAAGCTGGCAAGCATGACTGGGAAGGTTATTATTGAGGTAGCATCTGACTCGCTAGCTAATCAAGAAAGAAAGGAAGGTGCTTTAGTAACAAATACTGTAAGTAGCACTTAAGTGGTAGCCAATAACCCAATCTCCACAGTTCAACTGGAAGAGCTCATTAATAAAGCTATCAAGGAGCAAGTTGAGTCATCAACGTAGCTTTCTTACTCATATGCAAAGCCATATACCCCTCAGATTGATCTAATGAAGATGCTAATAAATTATCAACCTCCAAAGTTTCAAAAATTTGATGGTAAAGGAATCCAAGACAACATATTGCTCACTTTTGTGGAGACATGCAATAATGTCGACACTTATGATGATCTACTTGTCAAGCAGTTTGTCCAATCTCTAAAAAGAAATACCTTTGATTGATACACTAACCTTGAGGCTGGTTTAATTGATAGTTAGGAGCAACTTGAGCGAGAATTCCTCAACTTTTTCTACAAGACCTAATGCATTGTCAACATGATTAAGTTAATTATGACTCGCCAATAGAAAGATAAATCTGTGATAGATTACATCTAAAGATGGAGGAATCTTAGCTTGAATTGTAAATATCATCTTTCTAAAACTTCTACAATTGATATATGTATTAAGGCATGAATTGGGAATTATGTTACATTCTTTAAGGAATAAACCAACTATCTTTAAAGAATTGATAACTCGTGCCCATGATATAGAGCTTAGTATTTTGGATGTTGGTCACCAAAATATCCCAGTACAAGATTCAAAGAAAGGCAAGGAGAAGTTAAAGGTGTCACGTTTTTTAGCTGCGTAACATGCTTCCGTAGAATGACTATTAACTTTCCCTTCTAGAAAGTCAATAAACATCCTACAAGGGATGCCATACATTAAACCATACATTTTTTTTACATTTATCATATTAATATCACACACATGCATAATGATCCACTATCATATCCAATCCATTCCATGTATCATTCCCTGGTCTCATCATGTTATCATAATTATCTCATTGCCTTATCAAAGTTATTAACATACACACATAATATTTTTCAGACCATCATAAACTATTACTATCATAATAATTTATATTGCCAACTTATTTTAGGATACTGCTAAGTACCATATTAGTCAATTGCACGAACATTATGAAATATAAGTCAGAATAAAATCCAAATCCTTACCAACAATTTATTTCAAAGTTCAACTGCCGACTGCTAACATCCTTATTCCCTGGCTTTGCCAGTTCCTACGTTTATCAATTGATAAACGCTGAGTATAAAACTCAATGGTGCTAGCATAACATATATCATAAGCAATATAATATTCATATGACATCATAATCAGATTCATCAACATACAATTCTCAAGATACAATAATAGCATATAAATCATCATATCATTTCTTATCAATGTATCATTGCATATACCACTCAGTATATCATAAACCATTTATTATATGCCTTTATCATTAATAATCATATCTGCTATTATCCATAACTATTTATTCAGTTATCATCAAATATTCACCATTTATGACATCATAGGTATAACACCTTATTTAATTTAATTCTAATCTGTTGATATTATAACACGTTCACTGTTACACCCACATTAGAGACCCTAGGAGTTATACACGATTGTGTATGTCTTTGTTAATGAATGCTCATATTGCATGATGTATGTTATGTGTATATGTGCTATGAATGGATGTATAATGAGGATGAGGTGCTTATGTGTATTTATGTTGCATTGAATGTGTATGTATGTCTCTAGAGGTTTGCTTGTATGTCGTCGCCTTATTGGGAAGCGTGTCTTTCTTGGTTGGATGAGGGACGGCTTGTGTATGTGATTGGTATGCGTTATGTTTGGTATAGCCCTTATACTGGTATAGGGGCAGATGTCGGAGCGGAGCGACGACATCTGCCCATCAGGGGGAAATTCGTGAGTTATGGGTCGGGGTGCGGGGGCGGAGCCCCTGCGGTACGGTAAAGGGGTATTTTGGTAGTATGTATCAGGTTAGTTAGGAGGTTTGGGAGCGTGACAGAGGAGTTCGGCTTGCCAAAAGGCAAGTTGTGTGATTTTAGTGAGTGGTACGGGCGTACGGGTTGGCCGTACGGTCGTACGAGGCGAGCAAAAACAGGGAATTGAGGGCCTCGAGTTCGTACGGGCGTACAGCAACTCGCAGGAATCAGATTTGCTCGCAGGAAAATTTTAGTTTGTCAGGTGAACAGTAGCCATACGGGCGTACCGAAAGGTGGTACGGTCGTACTGCAACTCGCAGGTTTTTGGTTTGTTAGGCTTTTGGAGTCGATACGGGCGTACTAATATCCGTACGGCCGTACGCGTCTTTAATTTGACTTTTTAAGTAAGAAAATAGACGGTTTTTCTTAAGTTTTCTTCCCTTTTTCTTAAGCAAAACGTCCCTTACCCTTACCAAATCACCTC
>CANYBF010891403.1:0-15641 GCA_948192965.1 Dalechampia spathulata | reverse complement strand
TTATAGTTTGTATGTCATATTGCATGTTATAGTTTGTGTTGTATTGTATGGTGTTGCCATGTCATGTGGTCATGTTATGTTATTATATCGTGTTATGTTCACATGTTATGATGTTACATGCTTTCATGTTATGTTGTTATGACATGTTGTGGTGTTGGTTAGTGTTACTTGATTGCATGATTATGTCATAGTATGATTTACATGTTATTTGTATGATTCATGTCCTATTGCATTTAGTGTTTTCATTTGTGTTTTGTTCCGTTTTAAGTTTTTCTCACGGAGAATTATTTTGTAGGAACAACCGGGGATTTGCATTTTGTCGATTTGGAATATAGACCCGAGGACTCATTTGAGGCCTAATCCAGTGGATTCCGACAAGATGGTTCTGGAGCGCTTGAAGACTTATTCTGTTGTTGTATTTCATTTCATTTGGTTGGGTTGTATTAAATACCCGAGTTTCATTTCATTTCCTTTATTTGGTCGGGTTGTATTAAATACCCGAATTGCTTTTCATTTCTGCTTTATTTTCTGCTTTATTCTGCTTTTATTGCTTTCATCCATGCTATATGTCTCTTGCTTCCCTATGCCATGAAACCGGACCTAAGTGAACTTCAACCTAATTGTGTGTGATTTGCGTTTTCATTAAAAATCGGATTAAGTGAATATGATAATACGAAATACAAATAAATTTGAAATGCTGAACCCGATCTCTGAAGAAATTCGGGCTGCTTTCCCTCAGCAGGAAGGCTCGAGTTTTACATTTTCCTGACTTGTTTAGTTACTCAATTGAGTTAGCTAAATGAGTCGAGTGGCGACTCCCTTTTCTCGACGCAATTTATCTAGGTCCCGTAGTTACTCAGGGATTTCCACTTTCGAGGGCAAGCACCACGGCATCTCACGCCGAACAGCGTGCAGCATTCCCGCGTCCGGGATGTGCTACTCTCACAGTTGCGACTCCACTGGGGACACTGATCTAGACATTTCGAATCGAAAGATTCTGTAATATCATATTCATTTACCTGATTTTTAATGAAAACATTCTCATTTATTTCTTTATCTAGGTTGCTAGTTTCACGACCATTGCATCTTTCCACTTGGTCCCTTTAACCCAGACGCGCTAGGTCATTTGAGTGACTCAGGTCTTCCTAGTCCTGGGGTTCTATGACTAGCATACATCACTCACTACCTGGTACTGTTGATCACCCATATCCGTGATTGGATGGCGCAAGGTACACTTAGGGGTGGGAACCGATTAGACCAAACCAAAAAGGACTTACACACAGCATCTTTGTAACCCTAGATACAATTTTCCAACTAGGACCCGGGTCATTTTGCTTGTGTTTTGATCAATGCTGAACCAAATGTGTTTTGTTTAAACCCAGAACAAAACCTTACCCGCCTCATCTCGATTTGAACTTTCAGGGTAAGTTCATTTTGTTTCGGGTTTAACCAATAACACATTCACACGTCATACGCGCTAAAACCTGATTCCATCTGTGTCAATTATGAGCCAATGCTCATTTGACAAATGAAACCATCAATTGTGAGTCAACACTCATTTGGTAGAATAACCCGGTGATTAAGTTAAACCTTGAACGAAACCGCGTCCATTGGATTCCTTGAAGATTCATGAAAAGGACGTGTTCATTTTGTTCAAAGTTTAACTCTGTCACAAATCCAACGCTCACCTTACAAACCCTGTCAGAATTGTCAGAATTGTAAGCCAACGCTTGTTTTCGGTTGACTTACCAATTGTGAACCAACGTTCATTTGGTAAAATTTTGACATAGGCCGACTTATCCGAATCCGGTTCAGCTTGATAACATGATACGCTGCATTCATGCACGAGAGTCTTTACGCATCTGGAGAGTTCAATTGAAGCTCCGGACGAGAGCCCACCTAGGAATATTGACTTGCCAATGTCCGTGGTGATACAAGGTTGGAAGGGAGGGAGGCATGTTTATTTATACCATGCTCTAACCGTTTTCATGTTTTCTGTCAAACACGCATACACGCATCATCGCTAACAATTTTCTGACAGCCATAATCTTATTCTGTTTATAGATAACATTTTAGGACATTCATACATCCTACGTGATGCATTCCTCATTCATTCATGCAAACACATTCAGGCATATCTAGGAACATCATACTAATGCATATTCTTGCAGTCTGCATCATAGGCAATCCCTGGATCAGAGATTTTCGAGGAAGGCTAGTACGAGCTGATAATCCCATTCTGTCTACAACTGATTTTGCATCTTCATCGTCTGCACCTACACTCATTTCAGATATGGCACAGTCTTCCACACCAGACATAGAAGATTTAGCTTCACGGGTTACAGAGCATATGCTTCGGGGAGATTTTATGAGTAAGCTGCAAGATCAGTTAGGGAGGTTTATGATAGAGAAATGGACCAAACTGCAGTTAGGGGCTGGTGGTTCATCCGGGAACTGCAATGCAGAGGATTTGGCTACTGAGGGCCATACTACAGCTACAGCCACCAAAAAGGGGAAGAGGGTGGTCATTGATGATCCTAGCAACGATTATATAGACTTGGAAGATGCCATCCCCAAGCCTCCTACTGTTACAGAGACGAGGTCTACTGATGCTGCCAAATCAGATTGGGCACAGGCCCTTGATCAGAAATTGGGACATTTTCAGAGTCTGTTAAAACAGCAAGGTGTGCTATTAGATCTTGACATCGACGATGAGTTTGCTATGGACACAATTGGGCATCTACCTGATAAATTTAAGATGCATGATTTACATAAGTTTGGAGGGAAGGGTGATCCGCGCACCCATCTGAAGTAATTTCTGATCTCCATGAGTATGGTGTCAGTACAGAAGGAGATGGTACCGAGGTTCTTCCCTTTGTCTCTAACCGGTGCTACAATGACATGGTATCACGCCCTCGATAAACAGACTAGGGGGAGCTGGAAGAGTCTATGCGAGGCGTTCTGTGTGCAATATGGATTTAATATTGCAGTAGAGACCACTCTGGCTACTTTGGAGATGGTCAAACAGAAGTCAGGGGAGTCGTTTGTGGATTACTTCACTAGATGGATGAACACGACCGCTTTGTTAAAGGTGAAGCCACAGAAGTCTGATATGATAGCCAAACTAGTGGCTGGTACATTACCGGTGTATATGGAGAAAATGCGGTTCCACACATACCACGATTACAGTGATGTACATGAGCTGGGAGTGAGGGTAGATCAGGCCGAAGCTGAAAGAAAGAAAGAAAGTCCGGTGGCAAGGAAGTTCTTATCTGGGGGTGTTTCAAGACCCCAATTTGTAGCTCAGCCGAAAAAGAAAGTAGTGGAAGTAAACAGTCTGGAGCAACCAAGGAAGTTCTCCAACCTGGGGGTATCAATGTCTAAGATCTTCGAGAAGCTGCAGAAAGAAGGTCTGATTGTTCCTTTTCAAGCCCGGAGTAGGCCTGTACCGGCAGGAGCTGATAAGAGTCTGTTCTGTCAATTCCATCATAACCACGGGCACGATACTGATAACTGCTGATTGTTGAGGATCAGGATACAGGACCTGATTGACTCCGGGAAGATTGTAGACCCAGAGAAGAAAGGGCCCAGTACTAGGAAGAACCCACTGCCAAACTATAGTAAGTCGTCGAATGCTCGTATGATTTCGACGGGTGGAAGCTGGACTGAGGAAGAAATCATAAGCCATGTATCAGTAATTGCTGAATCTGAGGAGGTTAGGGCTGATAGACTGAAGAGGGAAGCTGAACTGATTCAGGAGTTTAATTCCCGTAAGACTGATTCTGATGCTGCTGTTACTACTATGGAGGTATTGGTTATTGATCCATTTTCTGATTCTGATGAGTCAGAGGCTGATGAAGAGCTTATTCTGAAACATATCTATGATCCGTTCGGGGAGGATGACTTGCAGACAGATGAGGTTGCTCTGTCTGCACATAATTTGACTACTAGTTCGAGGGATGAGGCTGCTCCCGAGAACTCTGATATGATTACACGGGTTTCTAGGGTTTCGTCATCAACCCAGAAGATCCGTATCTTAAAGGAAGATGAGGCTGCTCTTCCTGATATTCATCATGTCACCCGGAGCGGTAGAGTGTACCAACAGATGATGTACAGCTGAAAGGTAAAGGGGTCGAGGCTGCTCTCCCAGCTAAGAGTAATCTGGTTTTGGATCAGCTGAGGAGAACCAATGCCAATGTTAGTCTATGGCAGTTGTTAATGTGTTCGGATGAGCATCGTAAGGCTCTGGTGGAAGCTTTATCTACGGTGACGGTTTCAGCAGCTATGTCTCTAGATGATATGATCAGTTTGTTGAAGAAAGAACAGGTGCCGGAAGTCATGCAGATGAGTACATTTAGCAGTAAGGAGTTTGTGACCTTCTCTGATGAGGATTTGCCCACGGATGGGTCGTTGCACAATAGAGCCTTATTCATTTCGGTTGAGATCCTGGGCCGGAATACATCGTGTGTAATGGTTGACGACGGGTCTGCCATTAATGTGTGCCCTTATCGGATGCTGAATACTTTGGGCATACGTGAGGAGGATCTGGTGGTGTCGGAGGTTATCATTCGGGCCTATGATAACTCGAAGAGAAAGGCTTACGGCTCGTTCATCGCTGTGGTTACTGCTGGGTCAATTCAATCTGTGGTGGAGTTTACTGTGTTGGATATTCCAGTGACATTTGCCCTGCTGCTTGGCCGACCGTGGTTCCACCCACTGAGGGGTGTTCCTTCCACTGTACACCAGAAGATCAAATTCCCTACTGACATGGGAATTATCACTATCCCTGCTGCATCTGATCTGGTGGTGTCCTCTCTGTCTACGGGCTTTCCAGAGTTAAGTGGATTCCAGCTTTCCACTATCTACGAGGACGAGGTTAGTGCATTCATCGCATCCCAGTTTGCTAAGATGGGATTCTTACCAGGAGCCAGATTGGGACGTCATCAGCAAGGTATTCTGAAGCCTATCTTCTATAAGGGGTAAATGCAGACTAAATTCGGGTTGGGCTTTAACCCAAAGACTATGGAAGGGAGAAAGGGCCAGGATGTGGTATTTTTGAAAGAGGTTGATACTGCTGAGAAGGCATCAACCAGGCCTGATGTTAAGATTCTGTTGACGGATGTTGAGAGGATGATCCTTGATCAGGTCACTGTGCTGAAAGTTAGTGCTGCTGATAAAGGAAAGGCAAAGATAGCTGAGGCTGGTACCAGTTAGATCATTGAGGATGTTAATGAGAGTGCAGATCAGATTGTTGATGATTCTGATGAGATTGGCCTGTCTTTTATCTTTAAGGATGATGTAACACTTTCAAAAGTTAATGCAATAAAATCTGATTTTGCTTACTTGTGTGATCTTTATTTTGATTCTGGCATGCATATCCATCATAATGACATGAGCATATTTGATATCAATGCTGCATCCACATATGCATTTAACTTGGGCACTGAAACAGATCCTCGACTGATTAGTTTGTCCGACGCCTTGACTGTCACTGAGAGAAAAGAATTAGAATCTGTAATAAAAAGATATGAAAGGGCTTTTGCTTGGTCATATGAAGACATGCCAGGGGTTGACAGATAGATTGCAGAGCATAGAATTCTGACTTTCCCCGAGATCAGGCCGGTTAAACAGAAGTTAAGACAGCTCAGACCTGAATGGGCTCAAAAAGTGAAAGAGGATATCACTAAGCAGATCGTTGCTAATTTTTTGGAGGTAGTTGAGTATTCGACCTGGCTAGCCAATGTTGTGCCTGTTGCGAAGAAGGATGGCAGAGTCAGGGTATGCGTGGACTACAGGGATCTGAATAAATCATCTCCGAAGGATGATTTCCCTCTACCGCACATTGATGTTCTGATAGACAGTGCAGCAGCCAATGCCATGCAGTCATTCACAGATGGGTTTTTGGGGTATAACCAGATCTTGATGGCAACTGAAGATAAGATCAAGACTGCCTTCATTACTGAGTAGGGTATGTACTGTTACAGGGTGATGCCCTTTGGCCTTAAGAACGCTGGTGCCACTTACCAGCGGGCTGCCACCACAATACTGCACGATATGATACACAAGGAGGTGGAAGTGTATGTGGATGATATGATGGTGAAATCTTCGACTCGGGAGTCTCATGCTGAAGCGCTGGATAAGTTTCTCACTAGAGCTGAGAAATACAATCTGAGACTGAACCCAAAGAAGTCAGTGTTTGGAGTGACGTCGAGGAAGCTGCTGGGTCACATGGTCAGTAATCGGGGAATAGAAGTCGACCCAGACAAAATCAAAGCCATTCAGAAAATGCCAGCTCCTAAAACAGAGAAGGAGGTGTGAGGGTTTCTGGGAAAAATGCAGTATATAAGCCAGTTCATTGCAAAGCTCACCACAGTATGTGAGCCAATTTTCAAGCTGTTAAGGAAGAAACAACCGGTAGTATGAGATGAAAACTGCCAGAAAGCCTTCGAAGCAATAAAGAAGTATCTAATAGTGCCTCCAATTTTGCAAGCACCGAAAGCTGGTATTCCCTTGAGTTTGTATTTGGCTATTGAGGAATCGTCTCTGGGGGCAATGATGGTTCAGGAAGATAAGGTTGGCATCGAACATGCGGTCTATTATCTAAGCAAGAAGCTCCTTGAAACAGAGACAAGATACAGTCGGGTCAAGAAGTTATGTCTGGCCATGGTATGGGTGACACGGAGGTTGAGGCACTATTTCCAGAGTTACAAGGTCCGGGTTATAACTAAAGATGACCCGATGCGATACCTGTACAATGTGCCATCACTGGTGGGGAAATTGGTGAAGTGGCTAGTCTGGCTGCCTGAATTCGACATCGAGTATGTGCTAAAGAAGGTGATTAAAGGTCGGGCAATAGCAGAGTTCTTGGCACTGCAACCTGTAGAGGGAACGGATCATTAGGAACTGGAATTTCTGGATGAACATCTGAGCATGATCACTCTGAATGGCTGGAGAATGTACTTTGATGGAGCAGTGAACAGACAAGGTACTGGGATTGGTGTCATTCTGGTAACTCCCTTGGGCGAGATTATTCCAATGGCGATGAAACTGGAATTTTTGATTACCAACAACATGGCTGAGTACGAAGCTTGTATCCATGGTAGCGCTGAAGGTCAAGGAAGTGGAGATTTATGGTGATTCATTGCTAGTCGTTCAGCAGACTAAAGATGAATGGGAAGTCAAGGAAGAGCGGCTCAAGCCTTATTCAGCTCACTTGAAAGGTCTGCTTCAGTTGTTTACTCGATGTCAGTTCATTTATTTGCCATGGGGTGAGAATCAGATGGCTGATGCACTTGCAATGCTAGCGTCTGTGTGGGAAGCGCCTAAAGAATCTCTGATGCGGCCTCTGTCTTTAACGACATCCAGAGCTCCATGCCACTCGCATCCAGTGGTGATGGTGACCGAAATAGATGGGAATGAGTGGAATACTGATATTTTGAATTTTCTGAAGGATGGTAGTTATCCCGAAGGTTCCTCGAAAATAGATCAGAAAACAGTACGGCGTTTGGCTTGTCAATATTTGTTATTCGAGGATAACTTGTATCGGAGAATGGCAGATGGGCAGCATTTGCATTGTGCCACTAAGTCTGAAGCGCAGCGGTTGATGGAAGATGTTCATGCCGGGTTGTGTGGTGCATACATGAATGGGTACATTCTTTCCAAGAAGATCCTGAGGCAAGGTTTCTACTGGACTACCATGGAATCTGACTGTATCAAGTTTGTAAGGTGCTGTAAGGAATGTCAGATTTACGGAGATCTGAAACATACGCCTCCAACTGAGCTACAGAGTCTGACTTCCCCGTGGCCTTTCTCGGCTTGGGGAATTGATATTATTGGTGAGATACACCCACATGCTTCTAACGGGCATCGGTTCATTGTTGTTGCCATCGATTATTTCTCCAAGTGGGTGGAGGCAGCTTCATTCAATAAGCTGGGGGCAGAACAGATGGCTCGGTTCATTAAGAAGGACCTCATCTGTAGGTACGGTGTGCCACATCATGTTGTGACAGATAACGGGGTGTAGTTTCAGGGCAGAACTCATGATCTGTTGGCAGCTTATGGAATTGAGCATCACAAGTCTTCTCCCTACCGACCGCAGGCTAATGGTGCTGTAGAAGCCGCGAATAAGAACTTGAAGAAGATTCTGGCTAAGATGCTACAGAATTATCGAGATTGGTCTGAGAAATTACCTCTGGCACTCTGGGGGTACAGAACGATAGCTAGGACGTCAACGGGAATGACTCCTTATTCTTTGGTGTATGGTATGGAAGCTGTCTTGCCAGTTGAGCTTGAAATGAAGAGTCTCAAAATTGCCTTGGAAGCTGAGATTCCTAAATTTGAATGGCGAAGGGAGAGGTATGAATAGTTGGCCATGATGGACGAATAGAGACTACGAGCTCTCTTTCATATGCAGCTGTACCAGAAGTGGATTGCCCGGGCATTCAACAAGAAACTGCGCCCGCAACTGCTGAAAGTGGGTGATTTAGTGTTGAAACAGTGTAGAACCACGGTTGCTGATCCTCGGGGAAAGTTTCGGTCGAACTGGGAAGGTCCTTTTGTCATCAAGAAGATTTTATCTAAGGGCACTGTAAAGCTCACTGATATGGATGGCAATGAATTTTCGGAGCCCATCAACAGAGACCGGCTGAAGCTCTTTCATGTCTAGCCCGCTGAGGACCGCTTGGGTTCTCAGGCAAAAGTTAGGGTCTTCATTCTGAAAAAAGAAAATACAGAATAAAAGAAAAGCTCACTGAGTCGAAAACCTAAGAACGGGCGGCTCAGGCAGAAATTAGAGTATTTGAAACATGAAAGCCCGCTGAGCTGAAAACCCAAAAAACGGGCGGTTCAGGCAAAAGTTAGGGCAGTGAGAGTTAGGACGATTAATGAGAAAACCATTTCGCGGCTGATTAATCATAATGGTCAGGGTATTGGATAGTTCAGTGCTCATTTTAAATGAATATGAAGTGTTGCTTGATCATCTCATATGAAATGCCATTATGATTTTTATGCAAGTTTGGAATTAGGATATAAGTTCATGCATTTACTCAAAATTCTGATTGTCATTACAAGTATACATGCTAGTTCTGATTTCTTTCTCTACAGTACAGCTCTCTGTGATAATCCTCCCGGGCGTCGGGATTTGACTCCTGTTGCAGTATCACTATCCACTTGCGGTAATGGATAGACACTTCAGAGAAAGCAGAGTTGCGATACATGGCCATTTCCCTACGAGGCCATATCTGCACCAAGTGATCCAGGAACCTCTATGTCAGGCCTGCTCCCTTGAATATAGGCAACCTGGATGGTATGAGCTGCGGAGATCCATACTGCCTGCACAAGCGTGATGGAGCATAGAACGAGCATCTGAAGAGGCCTGCTAGCGGTACACAATCAGCATAGGTGGATACTGTGATGCGCTCAATCCTCCACCAGGAGCACGTCCACCTCACTCTGTCTCCCATCATCTGGAAATATGATCGAACCACTCTGTCGTACTGCAACCTGACTGCCCGGGTAAAGACAGTCGTCGTGATTTGAAGTTGCGAGGTGTGTACCTGTTCAACCTTCCTGCAGGGATTGCCAGTAGCCCCAATCTCTCTTGTAACTAGATCTGAAAAAAAAAAGAAGGAAAAAAGAAGGAAAAAGAGGAAAAGAAAAAAAAAAGAAAAAGCTCGTTAAGCTGAAAACCTGAAAGGTCGGCTTAAGCAAAAGTTAGAGCGACTCGCTGAATTGAAAACCCAAGGGGGCAATTCAGGCAAAAATTAAGGTCCAGAAAAAATAAAATAAGCCTGACGAACCGAAAACCTCATACGAGGCGATTCATGCAAAAGTTAAGGCATAAATTTCCTTTTTCTGAACTGAAAACCTGAAAAGGCGGTTTGGAGCTTTTACCTGAAGCAGCAGGGGACTACCTCCCGAAAGATCTCCATCGGTGAATCTCATCTCATCTAAGCTAATCAATGTCTCTGCTAAGATCAGCGGGTATGGATCATGGCCATCTGTCATCTGAGCTAGGACAGATAGTACTCGGCAGTGTACGACATCCTCAGGATGTGTCAGCAAGAATCGACCCAGTATACAGCACTGAACGACCCGGACCCATCCGGGACTAGAAGAATCCTTCCTCTGACATGTCTCAACAAGGCTGGTAGAGATGAACTCCCTATCTGGTGACAGGTATGAGCATGCGACTCTGGGTGGCAAGTCGAACAGTGAGACCATCTGTAGTGCGATATCGGTCTCTGAGATATGAGGTACCGCAAGCGGCATGTGATCCAATGGGGGTCCTCCCATGATAGCTCTGAATTCCTCGGGCAGAGGACATATCTCGAAGTCCTGTATCCGGAAGACGTGATCAGCGGGATCCCAGAAACGGGCAGCAGTCCTCAGGAAATCATGATCTATCCTCACATGACGGTAAGCGTACACAGCATGTAACCCAAAGGACTCCAGTCTCTTCCAGTCAGGTGCGGTTAACCCGATTAGGAAGGCATCTAGTAGATCTGCCACCTGGGAGACAGTGGTCAGTGCAGATGATGAGGATTGCAGGGTCCTCTTCCCCAGTACAGACGCAGAATTGGCATCTACAGCCTGTCCAGGATGACAAGATTTTAGATTAGGTTGACATTCATTTAGAATATGCATTCATGCATTCATGTAATTTTATGCAAGTATTTAAAGTTAAAGACAGTGGGAATTCAAAATCAAAATCACTGAATAAAGAATAAGTTTGTTTCCAAAATTCAAAGGATTCAAAAGTTAAGCAAAAGTTCAAAAATCTGGAAAGTATAAAGAAACAGCTAAGTAGCATCGTCAGCGTTATCATCATCAGGGTCTAGGCCCAGGTCAGCTCGCAGAGTAGCTACCTCGCGCTCCAGACGATCAATGTCGGCCTGCGCCCTCTCCATCTCGGCCTCGTGCTCTGCACGTATCCTCTCTGTCTCTGCTTCATGATGGACCCTCTCTGCCTCATGTTGGGCCCTCTCGGTCTCATATTGGGCTCGTTCAACTTCATACTGGATCCTCGCGGCATGGGCTTCCTGACAGAGCTCTCGGCTATTCCTGGTCCATCCTGCTCGAAATCCCTCCAGCTGATAGACGAGTCTCTCGTGATTAGCTCATGGTACCTGGGAACAAGTAAAGTCAGAATTTTTGCAAGTAAGCAAACTCTGAGAACTAAGTCAAGAAACATACCAGAGTACAGTCTGCGGGCATGAACTCCATCGGAAAGGGAGGGAATGGATATGCTATCTCGATATATCCGCTGAGATCTGCAGCTGTCTGGTGTACATGAGAAGTGGGGGGCATGGTCAAGCTCCCAATCCTGTGTGTAGATATATCATCTAGCTCGCCTGATCTACCCCTGGCTTGAACTCTCCGGGTAGTGGCAGTCGAACCTGAGGGCCCAGCCCCGGTAGCAGAGGAAGAACCGGCCGCAGGAGCCTGAGCCTCTAGATCGACCCTCACACCTGACATCAGATGTGTGCGTACAAAATGAGGGTAGTCCCCGTCCTCCATCAGCTCATCAATGTGCTCACCCTCCATAGCTACTCCTAGCTCTCCCTGGAGCATGTGTACTCCCCAGAACATGTCAACTGGCGAATCAGCAGGAATCCTACGGGATGCCATACCACGCTCAGCTCGGTATACCCGCTCGCCAAGATACCACTCACAAGACTCGGGGGATTCCATCAGTATACGAAGACTGTCCTTCACCCGAGAGGCACGCACAATGTCTGGCACCACATCTTCCTCCCATAGCCAGGAGAGATGGACCTGAAAAAAAAAAGGAAAAGGTAATTGTCCGTAAAATGAATTGAAGTTGCAAACTAAATTGTTTTTCTGATTGCAGGTACACCTACCGCATTCTCTGTAAGGGCACTCATCCTGGCCCTGTGTCGGTCTAGGTCTCGGACGGCTCCGGCCCGAGCACCAAACCAGATGCTAATGACCGGGAAGCGTAGATCACACATCATCATGTCGACAGGTCCCTGGCAGAACTGAGTCCTGTAAGCGTACAGCTGCAAAAATAATTTCAAAGTCAGAATAGTGTTTGAAAGGAAATTAGACAGATAAAGAAATTCAACTCTGTACCTCGATGATAGGCCAGAACCCTATTAGTCAACTGTGACCACGGCTGATCCTGTCCATAGCCGCGTACAAGTACGCCAGTGCAGGAGTGCCCCAGTCGAACCCCTGAACCCGGTCCAAGTCACGGAGAGCCGGGAGAAGCCCCAGATGGGCTGTGGCACCTGACTCAGCAAACAGGGCGCTACCCAGGAAATACATAAGGAAGCTGCGGGCGTACTGATCCACGGCGATCCCGTCCTCCGGCTGCTGTCCATGCTAATGACGATAGAGGATCTCATAACTGATCCTCATGTCTCCTCTCAGCTGTGGGGCTACTCCGAGCAGTCTCTCGATGTAATCTCTATCCTACACTGAAATATCCTGCATAGGCAACTCATGTCTGATACAAGGTACACCCGTCATCATTGTGAAGATGGACGGGGTGATCGTGAACTCTTCGATCGGCAGGTGGAAGGTGTGCGTGGTATCCCACCATCTCTCCAGCATAGCTATCAGCACTGATAGTATGCTGCAGGTCTCTCCACCGATGAAGCAGCCGAGTAGTGGGGCGAATCCAGTGAGGTCCACTCTAGCCTTGACTGCCTCAGGTAACTCTCTGTACCAGCGACAGATTCCGGTAAAGTTCCCAGTCGTGGAAACAGCTCCTCGGATCTGTGTTCAGCACACATGCTCTATAAGTATTCTAACTAAGTTCTGATTCCTATTTTTAAGTTTTGCATCCTAAGCATGTTTTTACTGTTCATTGCCTAACCTGTTCATGCATTGAATAATTCTAATTGACTGAATTGAAGTTCTGAAACTAAAAAGCTTACTGATCAGCTTACCCGCTGGGATAAGTGCGTTCCGGGACTCAACAGTAGTGGAACTGGATTGCCTCATGTCAGGCCGTGGTGTGGGGTCTCGGTGCTCTGGTACCTAGAGGACTCGCACGGTCATCGATTTGCCATGGTATCAGTACTGTAACCCTTAAACTGACTCTGGAGGTGTTGGAGAATGTCTGAAATCTGAAAACTATGCGAAATGAGGTTGAAATTAGGGTTTTGTGATTATATAGCAAGCATACCTGTTCGGGTATGTTTGGCCCCGATTCGGGTAAGAAACATACCCGAACGGGTATGACACTTACCCGAATCGCCTTCTTGCTTACCCGTTCGGGTATCTTGGTCAAATTGATTTTTCTTGCTTCTGAGTGGTGTTTTTCAGGAAACCAGACGTTCTAGGGGGTCCCGGGGTGATTCCCTTGCTTCCCAGAAGCTCTACAGCTCCTGAATTTTTGTGAAAATTGCAGCTGTTCTTTCTCAGTTTCTCAGTTTTCCCTAATTTTGATTTCTGATTCCATGATTCTGACTTCTGATTTTTGCTTGGAAGGGAAATCGTGATTGTTTTCTTTTCAGGTTTCAAGTATCTACTGATACAGGTTGATAGGACGCGCTGCTCCTATGCAACTTTTCCTCTCGCTAGATCGTGATCGTCTAGGAGGTGGTTTACAGCTTACAGGTTGGTCTGGATGAGTCTGCTCCAACGCAACCTCGCTGTCTGCAAGTTGGTAAGATGAAATTACTCTCTTATGCAACTTATTTTCTGTGCGAGAGGTGCCAGAACGGCATTCCTGCTAGGTCGTGACCGCCTAGAGGACCCTCTCTTTCTCGCTAGATCGTGACTGTCTAGGAGATTACCCCAGTGCGAGTTGGTGAGAACCAGTTCTCTCATTCAACTCTCTTTCTCGCTAGATCGTGACCGTCTAGGAGATCCAGGTTTTCCATTCCCCATGGAGTCTTGTGCAACCTTTCTTCCTAGATCGTGACTGTCTAGGAGATTCTGGTTATTGATCCCCAGTGGGTTTGGCAATTTCTATCTTTTCATAGTTGGTAGGATGCGCCGCTCCTATGCAACTCTGTTTGTCTAGTTGATGAGATCATGATTATCTCATGCAACTATCTCTCTGTTCTCCCCAGTGGAGTTTATTTTGACTTTTTACCTTTTCATTTTATGTTTTATTTTTCCCCAGCGAAGTTTGTTTTCACTATTTTACTTTTGTTTTCTGTTTTGTTTTTCCCTAGTGGAGTTCGCCCGCATTTATTTCTTTTGTTTTGTGTTTTTGTTTATCCCCAGTGGATTTTCTGTCTTTAGTTTCTTGTTCCTGCTTGTTTAGGTGCTCCTCGTGATTCATGAAGAAGTACATGCTCTGAGTACATGTAGGTTCTTCTGAATCAGGGGGCAACTGTCGCACCCTAAATTTTGACTCTCGGTCTGATTAGGGCAAACTGGGTCCATTCTGTCTCTGTCTGGCCTTTACAGGCGTTCCCGGTTCACTCTGGTTTGGTCTGGAGGCTTGGTTTAGGGTTTGGCTAAGTTTTTGGTGTCTTACCCATTCGGGTAAGCTAAGGAGGCGATTCGGGCATGATAGATACCCGATCGGGTATCTAGCTTACCCGAATCAGTTTTCTCTCTTACCCGTTCGGGTAAGTTCATAAATCTGTTATAATTTGAAATTCAGTTAGTTTGGCGGGGAGAAACATATCTTAGGGTTTTCAAATTGTAAAATTCTCTCAATTCTGATTCAATCCGCGAATTGAATTCATCATATTAGTCAATAATTTGATTGGATTTAATTTGTTTTGATTGAAACTCTTTAGTTTTGATTAGTTTCATTTGATTTTTACAAAAACTTAAGCATTTGATTTATGTTTTGAGTTGTTTGGTTCATCCTAAGCACTAATTTGATTGGAAAAGCTACAAGATACTCAGGAGAATCGACATAGGTAATCTACTAACACTTTTCTTTCATTATTTATTGATTTAGTTTTGATTTAGTTTGATTTCATGATATTTTGATTGAGTTGCATGTGATTTCAATTCGTTTAAATGTTGTAAATATGATATAATGTGATATTAATGCATGATATTGTATGCTAACAACTCGGAGCATGATTTAAATTGAATTGGATATGTTTGTTGCCTGATCTTACCCGTTCGGGTATGATCAAGCACATGTCATGCCCGTTCGGGTATGATCATGTACTTGACTTGCCCGTTTGGGTATCCACAGTAAATGTTCATGAAATATCTTGCCTGCCGTGTCTTGCTTATTTGATAACATGTATGTTGGTGTAGGTTGCATGCTTAGATGATAAGTGTAGCTTATGTTTTGATAATGTGGTTAATGTGTGTTGTATGATTTGATTTGTGTTGTTATTAATGCATGTTTGTTGATAATATGTGTAGTTAAGGCATGATGTGTGTTAGTCATGTGTTTAGTTAATATGTGTTTAGTTGATGTGCTTGTATGATCACATGATGTTTATGTTGTATGCTTATATACTAATGTCTTTAGTTCATGATTAGTGTTGTTTAGTTAGTGCCTTTGTGATGTTGATTCACGTGTCTAATGTATGTTGATATGATTTCATGTTTAGCATATATGATGATTCATGTGTTGATTACATGTTTAGTTAGTTTAGGATGCATGATTAGATAGTATGTTATGATGTTTGTTTGATTGTCATGTTATGATGTTGGTATGCATGATATGTGTTTGGTATTGCATGATA
>CANYBF010891320.1:0-14815 GCA_948192965.1 Dalechampia spathulata | reverse complement strand
ATGGAAAATAAAATGGAAGGATAAAGAATATGAAATTTATGAAAAGATTATGAAGTGGTTCTCAGTATATTGAATCATATGAAATGGAAAGAAATTCCAATACAATGTGCACATATAAAGTCAATGATACGATATGAAATGATACATGAAAATACGAGGGAGAATGCATTACATAAATGCATTCTCATAAATAAGCATTTTTCATGAAAGTATGATGTTGATACAATTGGTATGATGTTTTACACTCATACAAATAAATGTTAAAATAACATACATGCCATAACATTCATATTATAATTATAATGATTATGATATGACATTGTTAGTGATGAAAATGACTTTGATGGAAATAATAATGGTATTGATAAAGATAAAGAGGACATATGAAATACATTGAATGATGCATTATAGATAATTGATATTATCTGTTATTATTATATCATGAATATGTTAATGGAATTATTTATGATGATATTTGATTATTATATTTACATTAATTATTATCCTAGCACCACTGAGTTTTATACTCAATGTTTGTCAATTGATAAATGTAGGAACAAGGAAGGCTGGGGAGCAAGAACGTTAGTGATAGCAACTGGATAATTCAACTAAGCATATTGGTAAATGGTTTAGTTTAACTTTCATCAGACTTCTATTCTGCAATAATCGTGCAACTTCTAAATAAAGTACTTGGAAATAATTAAAATTATGACTAATGGTATTGGACGGTATTATTAATTATGTTGGTAAAATAATGATGATTATTGATGATTTATGACGATCCCTATATATGTAAAACAATGATGTGTGTATGTTAATAACTTAAATATGATGATGTTTGAAATTATGATAGTATGATAATGGATCGAATATAATTGAAGGATCGTATGCATGATTATATATATATATACTTAATCATAAATGTATGGAATCCTATGTAGGATGATTATTGATTTTCTTAATAGAGAATTAATAATCAAGCTACGGGAGCATGTTATGCAGCCGAAAGACGTGAGATGAACTATTACTGTTCATTAAATTTGTTACACACATTCTTATCTATATGAACCAAAAATGTTTATTTTTAATTGAAGTATGTTTTTAACTCAATTTTTAGACTCTTATAACCTTTCTAAACATGATTTGAGCTTTTAAATAGCTTAAATTGACTAAGATAATCCTTAAATTACAATTTTTGTATTAATTATAATATTTCACTTGTTTCTTTTGGATCATGCATTTTAAAATCATGATACCTCAGACCAAATATTCCATTGTTGATAGGAGGATGTAAGACATTAATTAACATCCATTTTACACTTTCAAAGACCAATTATAATTATTCATTAATTGTGGCATGTAACCCCCTACTTCTTTATTACCATTTTGATATTCCTGTTATATTTGCTATTATGCTTTATATCTGTTATCATGACATGCTATAAATTTTAGTGATATAACATGCCTATGAATGCTAAATACCAACCCAGGAGCAATTAATCAATTAGCATGATAAAACTGCAACATGAACCCATTCTCTAAAGTTTTTAACTAGCACTTATATTATAAGTTAATTGAAATGTTTTCTTAAAATCATATGGGTGATTACTATATTTTGTAATATCTCACAGGTTTGTATCATTCCTTAAAGGAGCCCTTGGTGAAGTCCTATCCTCACTCTAAGTGATCCCCATATGTAATCTATTGTAGGTTTACTCTAGGCTAGGAACACCATCCTACCAATAAAGGCATCCTTAGTTTTATGCCCTCAGAGGTGTGCTCTCTATAATCCACCAAAAGATCAAATTCCTTTATGAAGGTTATATGATAACCATATCAAATAAAGTAAGGGATCTCCTAAGTTAGTTGAAGTGAAATTCTAGGAGAAGGAGAATAGATCAGGGTTAGAATATAAAAAGACCACATTAGTGTATAGTTAGAAGAAAGAGGTACTAACATACTAGTTTACTAATGGTAACTAAAATAGTTTTGGGTGCAAGTGAACAAACTCCCTCTCCTCTAAGAGCAGAAGTTATGATAGTAAAGCTTGATGACCAAGTGACAGATGATTAGTAAGAACTAGATGGTAAAGAATTAATACTGATAACACCACCACCAATAACGAATTTAGAAACTTTTATCTTGAACTTGATTGTTAATGTTTTTTTATGAAGATATTAATATTTTGGCATCATGCCTAATTACACCTTTCGTTGTAATGCATCCATATGTGTTTTTATTAATAATTAAACTAAAATTGATTTTATTAATATTGGATACAAAAAGGAATCTAGATTGGTCCTAATCACTTAGGCCATTATGGTTAAAAAGAGTGAAAATTTTAATAAAATTTTGAATAAAAGGAAAAGTATATTTACTTCGTCTTATGATGACACATTGAGAATTGCTAAGGAAATTATAGAGAGTAGGATTTTAATTGACCTAAAGTTTAAATCAATGAAATAGAAAATGAGATGACCTAGACTATAATGGGTATATAAAAACAAGGAGAAATTTTCCAAAGAGTTTAAGGCATGATTGTTAAAAGTGGTCAAATTCATGGAGTGGTTGGAAAATATTTTTCTAGTTTTAAAGAAGGATGGTAAGGTTTAAATATATGTTGACTATAAGGACTTAAATAAATCACCACTAAAAGATGATTACCTGCTACTACACATAGATGTCATTATGGATAGTGCAACAACCAATTCCATGCAATTTTTCACAAATGGGTTTTCAGGGTATAGCCAAATCATGATGGCAATCATGGACAAATCAAAACAATTTTCATAATTAAGTAGGGGACATATTACTATAAAGTCATGTCATTTAAGTTGAAAAACATTAGTGCCACAAACCAAAGAATGACCATAACATTGTTCTATGATATGATGCATAAAGAAGTTTATGTGTATGTTGATGATATGGTGATTAAGTCAAACATTGGGGAAAGTCGCTTTGAAGCACTAGATAAGTTCTTGGTTAAAGCTCATACTCATAATCTCATACTAAACCTATAGAATTGCATCTTTAAGGTGACATTTGGAAAGTCATGGTAGATGAGGCATGGCATGTATATGGCATATAGAATGATATAGCATAGGTATGACATGGTAAAATGATAGCATGATATAGGTATGATATGTTATATGTTTGATATAGAATAATGACATGACATATGCATGATATAGCATAGTGACATGACACCTTTCCACTTCTTCTCAAGATTGGGAGAAGTAAACACCTTACCACTTTGGGTCATGTTACAAACTTGAGAAGACATCTTATTGGCACCCAATCCTTTTTACTACTTAAGAGATTTAGATATTGGATTAGCTATATTGAGAGTTTTGGTTGACTCACCCTTCTTCAACCTTTGAATCTCTGCCTAGTTAGCCTTAGATTGCATATCTGCAAACTCATCCTTCAAACTATCATACCAGCTATTGATAGTACCAATATCAAACCCATTATTAGGCCAAAAGCTAATAATAGGTAGTTGAGCAATCTTGTTACTGCTAAGGGAAAAGAAGGAATTAAGAACCAAGGATTATAGGAACCCTCAATAGATCATGTAGGTGCGGTTGGTCTTATGGTAGTTAAGTAATGGGTTTATTTTATTAGAGGGTTTGAATTTCTTGGGGTTCTTAGTTCACCTAAATCAATAAGGTCTTGAATAACCCGTCTGAGAGAGTAGTAGTCATCAGTGTTATAGTCATGATGTTAGTGGTAGTGATAGTAGATTTGGTGTCTACTGAGGGTAGGGGTGGTGTATGGAAGTTTAGTTCAAGTGGTTTGATAAGTTTGGCTTTTAGAAGATGCCTGAAAACCTTGGAAAGTGCCATCCTAAGATTGAGTACCTCCGGGTTTAGTAGTGTTTTGGAGTATAGGGTTTGGTGTTTGCAAAGCATTAATGTAATGGTATTTATATTATGTTTGGGTGTAGGTGGTGGTTTTGGGTTTAATGAAAGAAGACTCCATCTTCTTTAGCCCCTTAATCTGCTCAATCCTCTGGCTGACTGAATAAATGTCTTCAAATATGAAGAATTTCTGATAACTCAGCTTATCCTGGTATAGTGGTAGCAACCCTATAGTATGCTTATTGATTATATCCGCCTTTGATGGCTTTTATCTAACTAGTGCAGCCTTATCCATCCATCAATTAAAGTAGTCCATGAAAGACTCATTAGCCTTATGTTTTCCCATCTCTAGGTTTATTAAGGTAACATCAAAATGGGACTTGAACCCATACTACTTACAAAAAGTAGTGCATAGAGGCTTCCACTTGGTCGTGGTTGCCTTATTAAGACTGTGATACCAGGCCAGTGTTAGTCCCTTTAATGAGATGAAGAACCATCAGACTATCTGATCATTTGATAAGTCAATAGTGCTCGTCATCATGGCGTAGATGGGATATTAGCCTAGAGTTACACTGGGAACTTGAGGTGTAATACTCTCAGTATATAAAGCAAGAAAAAGGGTGATCGTTGCCTAATTACATATGGGATTACAATGAAAATTCAATGGCATTTTGACATAGTGCTATGATAAGAGAATGCTAATAAAATAGGCATGAGGTTATACAACCATCATATAATCATAAAAGGATTTTGACTCTTAGCATAATAAAATAATGTGTGGAAATTGGTCAAATTTAGGCAAATCCATTAGTATGATAAGGCATGGAATCATATAGCATGCAAGTAAAGGATCTTATTTTGGAATGTAAATCAACAGTACAAGGCAGTGAGTGGTGAAGGTATATTTACTTTACCGAGGATTCGAATGGAGCACAAGGTACTTACTCACTCATAATCACTATTAGGATAAATAGTGGTGTGCAACTGCAAACTATATATGTGATATGCAATACAATTAATCTAAATAAAAATGAGAAAATTGATATAGAAACTCTAAGATTTCAATGCCACCACTTTTTTTACTGTAGATCCCCAATGAAGTCCTTGATGTTGGTAGGGCTTTCATGGAGTCTCAAAGGGAGGCTTGCGATAAAAGACCCTGAGGGCTCTCTTGGAGTGAAAGTATGGTCTTATCGGGGGGTACCTCAAGGAATGAGATGGACTCAAAAGAGTTACAAAATGGAGTCACCACTAAATGGTTTTGAATTTGGTTCAATCGACCTATAACATGAGTGCTAAGTTAAACCTTTCAAAGATAGGTTCAAGTGATTAAGATTTATTTTCTTAGAGTTTCCAAATTTGATATTACTATTTTTTTAGGTTAATTATCCTAGGTAGACAAGCAAGCAAAAACATAAAATAAGCATGCACCATGATATTACGAATAAGGCATGACATTATGATATGACAAGTATGACATGGTATCATGATATGATAATCTTGGTGGATGAGGCATGACATGTATATGATATATAGAATGATATGACATAAGAATGACATGGTAAAATGATAGCATGGCATAGGTATGGTATGGTATATGTATGATATAGAATAGTCATATAACATGTGAATGACATAATATAGTGACATGGCATAATGAAATGGTGTTTGTATGACATGGCATAGTGTTATGGCATTTATATGACATAAATATGACATGACATATATATAGCATGATGATATGGCATGTGTGTGATATGGCATACGACATGGCATGGCATGATGGCATGATATAACATATATTATAGCAAATATAATGGCATGAGAAAACACATCCACACGAATAAAATTAATAATGACCAGTGAAAAGGATAGAGAGATATAGTGGGTACATAAGGGAATAAACTTAAAATATACATCCTGAGGAAAGCTAATAAAATAAGGGATATTCTATTACAAAAGGCCGTCGGTGATACAAAATTTGAGATATGTAGTAACATCTCCTCCACTCGGGAACACAGCTTCAAGTGGTACAAGCCAAAAATGCATGAAAATGAAAAGTACAATGAAAGGAAATTAAGCAATAAAAGGAATGTTTGGGATATTTTGGTCAATTCATTACCATATGGTGACATGAATCAAGGATCAAATCCCTAAAATGCATCGATAACATTTATACAAATAAGGAAATAAATACAAGTCAAATTATGAAAATAAATCAATTTTTGGGCAAAATAAATTATAAGCATAATTAGAAGATTTTAAGATCATTTGTAATATCACTTAGAATTAAATCAACATCCAATTAAGGCTTATAATGGCAATAAACATACAATCAATTAAAATAGTATTTAATTAAAAAATTAAGTAAATTTGGATTGATTTAATGGTAAAATCAATCAATTTGATCATGAAAATCTAAATCGAAAAACTTTAATATCCTTTTTGCATCAATTAGAGCCTAAATCACCTCATACACATACATTCTTGCATGATTAAAGCTTAAAATGAAGTGAATTAGTGCAATCTTTCAAATTTGGGTCTAATTACTAAAACATCTTTTTGAATTACTTGCTTTGCTTGGGTAGACTTAAATAGGTTCAATATTTGGTTTACTTTGGAGTGAATCAAATTCTTACATCTTGTCTAAATTATCTTTGCTTAATTCTAGTTATCTAATTTCTTATTTTAGTTAGTTTTTGTTTTTTACATTATCAGAGTGTTATTTGCTTGTATTTACACTTTAATTGCTTTAATCTAGTAGTATATATGCTTGTTCTTATACTACTATCTAAATTGTCCATTGTCTTCTTTCTAGAACTTGAACTATATTGTTAGGTTGTTCCTTGCTTTCCAGACATGTGCTTTTACTTAATTGGTATACTTTGATTTTGAAATTCAATTGGAAGAATTGCAATAGAGAGGTAAAAGGCATAAAAGAGTGGTTAATATCTAGAAAAAGCCAAAAGAGAGTAAACATGTGAGGGAGTGATCTTTTAACCTTTATATTATCTTTTATTCTTAAATCAAAATGAGTTCTAGTAAACATGATTATGAGTAAGAGGATGCGATAACAATAAATCCTTGATTGAAACTTTTGATAGAGGTAATCAATGGATAAATGAAGACGTTTCAAAAGCTTATCTTTAAGGAGTTCCAAGAAATCAATTTAAATCAAAGTGCAATAAAAGAGGGGCATGCGCACACCAACACAAAACCTTCAAATGGGCTATGATGGAAGATTACAACCAATAAGAGAAACTAGAGGTGGAGATAGATAATTTCCATCATAGTATATCCAAGAAGAAGATGAAGGAGAGACCATAACTAGTGGTGATGTAGATAGAAACCTTTGTACCATAAAAATGAGAATGCCTGAATTCAAAGGAAACAATAACGCTAAAGAGTACCTTGAATGGGAGAGGAAAGTGGAGATGACCTTAGAATGCTAAAATAATTCATAGGAGAAGAAAGTAAAGATAGCAGTAGTCAAATTCACTGGCTATGCTATGTTTTGGGATCAACTTAATGCTAATAGAAGGAAGAAGGGCATTCAGCCTATCCTCACTTGGGAGGCCATGAAGGAAGCTATGTGGTATAGATTTGTCCCTACTCATTACTTTAGGGAACTATATCAAAAGTTGCATAGATTGGTACAAGGAGGAAGGGGTGTAGAAGACTACCATAAAGAGTTGGAGATGTGCATGGTTAGAGCCAACATTGAACAGGATGAAGAGGTCACTATGGCTCGATTTCTTAGTGTTCTGAATAAGGAGATTACTAAAGCCATTGAGTTTTATAAGTATGACACTTTTAAAGAGTTGCTTGACATGGTAATAAAGATTGAAAAATAAAGGAAGGGTAAGAGTACCAGTAAATTCCAAGGGAGCACTAGCAATTCTTGGAGTTATAAATGGAGTGAAAGAGATGAGAAGAAAGAAGCTAGAAACTTACAACTTCAAAGTGCAGGTTTGGATAACAAAAGGAGAGAAGCTATTCAAATGCACCTAAAGAAAGTAAAGAAAATCCCAATCCTTTAACTTCTAGTAGAGAAATCTAGTGTTTTAAGTGATTGGGAAAAGGACATATTGCTTCTCAATGTCCTAACAAAAGACTCATGTTCACTATAGAGTATGGAGAAGTATACTCTAAATCTGAAGATGAGATGCCTTCCTTGATTGATTGCAGTGATAATGAGAGAAGAAAAGAATGATGTGGTGTTTTTTGAATCTGGAAAGATCTTGGTTGCTAGGCATGCTTTGAATATACAAGTGAAGGAAGAAAGCCTTAAGCAACATGAAAAGATATTTCATACTAGATGCTTGGTCAATGGAAAAGTGTGCTTTATGATTATAGATGGTGGAAGTTGCACCAATGCTGTTAATATAAGTATGGTGGAGAAGTTAGATTTGGCATGCAACAAACATCCTAAACCATATAAGTTGCAATGGTTGAGTGATTATGGAGAAGTGAAGGTGACACGCCAAGTGGTGGTGCCATTCTTCATAGGATGGTACAAAGATGAAGTAGCTTGTGATGTTGTACCTACGAAAGTAAGTCATTTACTATTATGAAGACCATGGTAATTTGATAGGAGAGTTCTACATGATAGGTACAATAACTGGTATTCCTTTTCTCATGAAGGAAGGAATGTGGTGCTATCTTCATTATCCCCTCAAGAAGTATATGAAGATCGAAAGAAAATACTTGAGAGGGAAAGAGACATTTTGGCCTTGGGAACTAAAGGAGTGAAGTTTCCGCCTCCTTAGAGAAAAAGAGAGAAAAAGGAAAGAATGAGGGAAAAGAGGCCAAAAAAGAAAGTACACAAATTAATGGTGCTTTGGTGAGTGAAAGTAAGAGAGAAGGAAAAAAGAAATAAAACTTTTATATGAGAATGAGAGAGCTTAAGAGTGATATTTCCTTAAAGAAGCTTGTTTTGCTTCTTAAGTATAAGGAAATTTTATTTACTAACACTAACATTAACCTTGACAATTTGCCTTCTAGTTTTATTTTAATATTGCAGGAATTTGTCGATATTTTTCCTGATGAGATACCTAATGAATTACCATCTTCGAGAGTCATAGAACATCAAATTGACTTTATTCCTGGTTCTACCATTCCTACTCGACTAGCCTATAGAAGAAATCCTATAGAGACTAAGGAGTTACAAAGGCAAGTAGATGAACTCTTGGAAAAAGGATTGGTAAAGGAGAGCATGAGTCCTTGTGCCATTCCAATTTTATTAGTGTCTAAAAAGCATGGCACATGGCAATGTGTGTTGGTTGCAGGGCAGTCAATAAGATCAATGTAAAGTATAGGCACCTTATCCCTAGACTTGATGATATGTTGGATGAATTGCATGGGGCTCTTTACTTTCCAAAAATTGATTTAATGAGTGGATATCATCAAATTAGGATGAAACTTAGAGATGAATGGAAAATTACTTTCAAAACAAAGTATGGATTATATGAATGGTTAGTAATGCCTTTTAGTTGAACTAATGCACTTAGTACATTTATGCGACTTATGAACCATGTTTTATGTGCTTACTTAAGGAAGTTTGTGGTTGTTTATTTTGATGATATAGTCATATATAGCGAGTCTCTAGATAGAACTTTAGGAATATTGCTTTAAGTTATAGCGGTTAAAAACTTAAGGACATAGGAAGATTGTTTACCTTTATTGAGTTTACTTATAATAGAAGTATTCACTCTTCCACAGGATATTCACCATTCAAACTTATGTATGGTTTTAATCAACTAACTGTTTTGGATTTTTCTCCTTTGCCTTTACATGAGCTTTATAGTTTAGATGGAAAAAGAAAGGTAGAAATGGTGAAATCAATGCATGAAAAAGCTTATGCAAATGTAGAGAAAAAGAATAAAGAGTATGCTGAAAGGGCAAATAAGGTGCAAAGGTAAGTGAGATTCAAACCTAGAGATTGAGTTTTGGTGAATTTGAGAAAGGAGAGGTTCCTAAAGCAAACAAGAACTAAGAAAGATGCAAGGGGAGATGGCCCTTTCCAAGTGCTAAAATGCATCAATGACAATGCCTATAAGATTGACTTGCTTGGTAAGTATGAAATTTTAGTTACTTTTAATGTTAATGACTTGTCTCCCTTTGATATGGATGCAAATTTGAGGATAAATCTTTTTGAGGAATAAGGAAATGATACGAATCTACATGGGGTTCAAGAGAACATAAGGAGCTTAAAGGAAGAACCACTAACTCTTCCAAGTGGTTCAGTTACAAGGTCATGATCTGATTAATATAAAGCAACCATGAACTTCTTTATTCAAGAATAAATAATAATGGAGCTGTAAGAATAAGCTTTCTACAAATGTTATTTGGAGCTTAAAGGGGCACCGAAGGCAATAATAATGCTTGAAGCAAGTTTGGAAGAGAAAGGAGCCTAAAATATGCCATGTGAGTCTAATTATGAAGCCATAGCCTTATTATATAAGCCTATGAAGGAGTTAGATATGTTGGGCCATAAGTTAGGCCTATTGGAGACCCAATAAGAAAAGGAAGATAGGATAATTATTAGCCTAATTGGCTTGCATGAATTTCTATGTAATTATAGCCTTATTTTATTTATTTATTTATTTTCTAAGTTAAAATAATAGTAAAATAACCAGATCCTTCTTGGTTTAGGCTTTCCAAATCCTCCTTGGAATAAGACTTCCATATCCTTAAAGGAATAGGGTTAGAAACTACTATAAATAGGAGCTATTGTAAGCCTTCAAAGGTATATTTGACTTTATTCAATAAATGGCCTTTTGGTTTTATGGTTTATGCATGTTATGTTTTTAATTAGGAAGTGAGGATTTGCTTTCTTCTAATTGTATTAGGAATTAGGGTTAACTTATCAATTTGATTGTGGCATTTTCTCTTCTTCCATAACCTTATTATTTATGTTTCCATACTTATTAGTTTAGGGGTTCAATAGGGTGAGATTTATTCTACCATTAGAGGTATATCTTAGTATGTGTGTAGGTTTATAGCATACTTGCCATTAGGTTATGTATCACCTAGTACACTCAGGCTATGGTGTATAAATACTATAAACTATCGACTACTCGAACATTGTATATTTTAGATTTGATAGTGAAACCCAAAATGCTTGCTACTGTTACTCTTTTGGAAGAATATATAATGTATTATACTTCTTTATCAAAACATAACTCGTCTGTTCTTCCATGCATGAATAGACAATGAATCAGCAATTACTTTTTACTTTCCTTACCCTTTCTTACTAGTGGGGCTGGGGCAACATTGAATAGAGTCAACTAAGCAAGTTTAGACTCCAGTATCTAAAGACTTTCCAGCAGGTCTCCATCAACACTGCTTTTCTGTATACTATCATGTAGTTCTAGGATTCAGTGACCCATGTCTTTTGATTCAAGAGATATATCCATTACACGAGGAGATTATCACTAACCTCAGAGTCATAAGTAGTATGATGGTGATACTGATAGTGTCAATGCCTACTAGAGAAGTGATCCCATGTCTAATTAGGGTATTCAACATTAGCCTTACAACAGCGAGGTCACTGTTGATTACAGAGGGCTCTATAGATTTTACTACTATCTCTTTATTATGCGGCCACAAGCTGGTGACTACCCCTTTATGACTAAGGGTAGTAGGATTCAGATTATTGGTATAGTTTATGTTTGTTGACCCATCCAACCATGGGGATTTGATGATTGGCCTAGTGACAGACCAGATAGAGCAAGGTTGGACCCCTTTTCCGATGATCATGGCAAAGACTATCCTAAGGCTTGATAGAGTGAGGTGGGGTCAGTTCGGATGCCTCAACAGTAATCTACTTCTAATACAGGTATGAATTCTAAGCTGCCTTCACAATTTTTCAACCTAGAAAAGTTGTATTTTCACCCTAATTTTTACATGACTCACCTCTTGTAAGGTTTTTGGCTCATCAAACTATTGATTTTACTTTAGACCTTTACTTTTACCTAAATTGACCCTTTAGGGTTTTAGCCCGGTGTATGTCAAGTGAGGTCATCCCTTGGCCATCCCCAAGAGTGAGGTCAGGTGGACCTATCCTGGGTGGCACATCTAGCATGTAACAGTAGGGATATATATAGACTGCATTCCACCATTAGGATTCAGACACTGCACTCATTATAATCTTGCCAGGGTCTATCATCAGTATGCCTATAGACATACTATCCCTTAGCTAACGAGGTTTAAGGGAGGATAACTATTATCTTGCTTCCTTGAGTACATGGAGAGGACCTGGCTTTATTATAGGATTATACCAATAGAGATTTTTGGAGCTAGATCTACTAAGGATGATGAGTATAAGCTATGGGTGCTACACCATACATAGGATTCTGTACTGCATAAATTGTTAGGCAACAAAATCATATGCAATAAAGAAAGATAGTGTGTTGTGTTTGAAATTAGTATTACTTATGGCTAAGTTTATGAACATGTGTTCCATTTGTATTAATAAGATTAAAACATTTGCATGAAAAATGTTAAACCTAGCATAGAAGTCCCCTGATATGCATCAAACTTAACCCCTATCATTGATCAATCTTGCACAATATTTTCTTATCAATTATTTTAATGCTTTCCTTTTGCTTTTAAGAGCTCTAACTTTTGCATAAGCTGTCCAAGTGGATTTTTGACTCATCGAGTAATCATTTTTTCTTTATCATAATTTTTACGTGAGTTGCCTATACAAGTTTTTAGCTCACCAAACTTTTATTTTTATTTTGCTCTTCTTTTTTACCCTTTCCTCTAAAAACAAATATCTTCAACTGGTCGAGGTTGACAGGTTCAGAGAACTCATTACCCTCCAAGTTTAAGATACAAATAACGTCTTTGGAAAAAATCTTCTTAACTAGTAATGAGCCCTCCTAATTAGGTCTGAACTTTCCATACACATCATGGATAGCCAATCTGACTTACTTTAGAACCAAATCACCTTCTCGTATGGTAATAGGTTTGACCTTCTTATTGAACACATTTACCATATGTTATGATGATAGTCTTAGATGGCTTCAAGTCTGAAGGCTAGATCACGAGCTTGGGCAACACCTTAAGAGGATAAACATTAATACCATAAACATCATCCATCATGACATATAAAGTAGAGAAGTTCATGATATGCATGTTGATGAAAAGTGCCTTATTATGATGAATACCTTTGGCTGATAAATCTGTGTCTGAGAAAGTAATCATGTTGGACTGCAATTCTTAGTTCACCAACTGACTCTTCATACTGAGAGCAGAGATTGATGGAGAAATTCTCATACTAGAGAGCACTTCAATGATGGCCCATTGATATTATTGGAAGGATAACACCAAGTCCTAGATAGTAATGTTAGCTTGTATCTTCTTCAACTACTTGACTACAACATTATCACACTGAGCAACCTTTTTACCCTTATCAGTAAGTTGTAGAGCTGTAACACTATAAAACAGCCTTATTTACAGCAGGTCTAGCCTCGATCGCCTCCTTTAAAGAATTTGACTTCTTCTTTGAGGTTAGGAAAACTGAACACCTTACCACTTTGAGTCATGTTGTGGACCTGAGAGGACATGTTATTAGCACTCAACCTTTTTTACTGCTTGGGAGCCTTAGACACTGGTTTAAATCCCTTGGAAGTCTTGGTCAAGTCACCCTTCTTTACCTTTGAACCTCTACCAATTCAAACTTAGAAGAACCTTGAGTAGCTGCAGACTCATCCCCTGAATTGTTATACCACATATCAATAGTGCTAATATAGAACCTACCATCGAGTAAAAAGCTGATAGTAAGAAGTCGAGCAATCTCCTTACTGCTAAGGGAGAGGAGTTAAGAATTAAGGATTCTAGCAACCCTGGTTGTATCTTGTAGGTGCGATTAGCTTTATAGTAGTTAGGCAACGGGTTTGTTGTAGTTGAGGGTTTGAATTTCTTAAGATCTTTGAGCTCATCCAAATTTATGGGGTCCTAGATGACCCATCTAAGAGAGTGGCAGTCATCAATATGGTTGTGATGTTGATAGAAATGGCAGTAAGTTTTAGTGTCTATTGAGGTTGGGGGTGGTATTTAGAAGTTTGGCTCAAGTAGCTTGATGAGTTTGGCTTTGAGGAGACACTCGAAAATCTTGGAAAGCAAGATCCCAAGATTTGAGTACCACCAGGACTGGGTAGTGTTTTGGAGTATGAGATTCGGTGTTTACAAGGTATTGATATAGGGGGTTTTATGTTATGTTTGGGTGTATGTGTTGGCTTTGGGTTTAAGAAGGGTATGCTCCTTCTTCTTCAGCCCCTTGGTCTACTCAATCTATTAGCTAACAGAGTAAATATCCTTGATGGTGTGGAAAGTTTGATACTTTAACTTATCCTAGTACAGTAGCAGTGACTCCATAATAAACTTATTGATCATGTCTAACTCAGATAACTTCTGTCTAACCAATGCAGCTTTATCCATCCACCAACTAGAGTAGTCTATGAAAGACTCATTAATCTTTTTCTTCATCATCTCTAGATCAAGTAAAGTAAAATTAAAATGGGATTTGAACCCATTCTATTTATAAAAAGTAGTGCAGAGAGGCTTCCACTTAATCATGGTTACCTTGTTGAGACTATGATAGCAAGCCAGCGTTGGTCCCTCTAGTGAGATGAAAAAGAGTCAAAAAAATCTACTCATCTGACAAGTCTGTAGTACTCATCATCATGGTGTAAGTTTTAAGATGATTCATTGGATCCCTGTGAGCGCCGATTTTTATCAGAGCCTAGAGCGAGGCTTACGAAAGTCACAGACCGGGGACCGCACTTGGAGTGAAAGCACAGTCTTCCTAAGGGGTTCCCTTAGGGAATGATACGGACTCAAAAGAGTCGCAAGGGAGTCGCCACCGGATGGTTCCGGATTGGTCCAACCGACCCATAGCATGAGTGCTAGTTAAACCCTTCAGAGATTGGGTTCGGGTGGTGGAG
>CANYBF010891229.1:0-11931 GCA_948192965.1 Dalechampia spathulata | reverse complement strand
TTATGCTTCTGCGTACTCTGTATGCTTTTGGATTTCTTATACGAGCATTAGCAGGTTAGCTTCCCTTGTGGTATAGTCGTTGTTTGCCTGAGACGGGTGGGCGACGGTTATGCTACGGGAGCTTGTCGTATCCTCGTGAGTTTGGGTCGGGGGTGTGACACTCCTTGTCCATGCTCTTTCTGGCATCGACATTCACTCCTCGCCCTCATCGACTGCGAGTATCACATGCCTACCAGCTTCCGCTTGGTTCATCCTCAAACCACACCGTACTAGGAGAGGTCCATCCATGCTCTTTCTGGCACTGGCATTCAGTCTCCGCCCTTGTCGGCCACGGGTATCACATGCCCACCAGCTTTCACTTGGTTCGTCCCCAAACCACACCGTATTAGGAGAGCTCCCTACTTTGATACTAAACTGTAACAGCCTGATTAGATGATTGCCTCCACAATCTAACACGAGACCTTTCCAGCATGCTTTATCATTCCTCACTCACATGCTTCTCGAGAAAACTTCCCAGGAGGTCACCCATCCTATAATTGCTCCAAGCCAAGCACACTTAACTATGTAGTTCTTACAGAATGAGCATCGAAAAGGTAGGCGCACCTTATTGGTATGGATAGTATCTATCTAATTACTTAGGTTAGTCTCGATTGTACAGTCCCATACCTGCACAATCTCGAAATCACTCAACTATACAATCTCGAAATCACTCAACTATGCAACCTCATCCTTACACAGTCTCAGAATCCCTCTTCTTCAGACGTGGGATCAGTTCATTCATGTGCCCCTTCGCCTAGAAGTCTGCCAGGAGCTGCTCCTTATCCATGCTCTTTTTGGCACCGGTGTTCACTCCCCGCCCTCGTCGGCCTCGGGTATCATAATCAAACCTAGGAACTAACATGTTTACCTATAGGACATAAACCTATTGAATCAAAATTGGAATATAAGGTGAAATACACTGCAGATGGCATAATATCATAATACAAAACAAGACTTATAAAAAAAGTATTATTAGTTACATGGCATTGATTATCATGATAGCTTTTCCTTACTAATAAGATTAGTGACTATTCAATTATTCCTAGCCTTGGTAGCAGCTTGTTCATCAACTCGATATAAATAATACATATCTACATGGGCATATTGAAGAAGGCCTCTACATAGTGCCACCAGAAAGCTATATAATGGCATAAATAGGTAATACTACAAATTAATTAAGCGTTTATATGAACTCAAATAAGTTGGTTGAATGTGGAATAAAGAGTTAACCAAGAAGCTTATCAATATTGGCTTCAGGCAATCACAATATTGATACATGTATGTTCATTCAAGGAATTGTCAAAAGTTTTCTAAAACTTATTGTATATGTTGAAGATATCCTTGTATAAGACCATAGGTTTTAGAGATACAGATAATCAAAAGCTTCTTGTACATAGAGTTCACCATTAAAGATCTAGGCTCAATTTGCTATTTTCTTAACCTTGAAGTCTCCAAATTTTTCCAGGGTATGTTCCTAAGCGAACAGAAGTATATAAGAAACTCGATTATAGAAACAAAACATATTTTCCCTTACCACGTGGACACTGATTAGACTTAAATAATAGTGCACTACTCTTTGAACTAAACAAGTATTAATGACTTGTTGGTAAGCTTTATCTATTTAGGGTTAACTTAACCTGATGTCACCTATGCAACCCAATAACTCTATCAATGTATGTAAGCTTCAAGGCAAAATGTCACACCCGGCCCATACCCAGGAGGACATGCTCCCGTGACATAGACAGCGGTCCCTAGAAGAAGACTAGTGCCTGCACCACCAGGGATGCATCATGCAAACGTCGTATGGGGACATATCTCTAAGCGTAATAGTGGTCGTGCGATGGAAACAACGTGATGCACAATCATATACCCAGGATAAACTCATCATACATTCAAGCAACATACAATAACAGGCCATATTGAATCTCATATATATAAAACCTGTTATACAATACGTGAGTGCGTACCAAAAGCTATACAATATGTACATGCCTACTGCCACCCTAGCTACACAACAAAAAGGAACCGGAGTATGCCTCAGAAGTCCCGTACCAAGTCGAGATCAGTCCGTCTCAGCTGACGACCTCTAATCCTTCTCGGAACGCTCACCCGTGGGCTCTGAACCTACGTTCATCAAATGACAAACGCTGAGATAAACTCAGTGGTGCTAGAAACACATATAAACAGTCATGTAACATATAACAATACATCATATTAAAGCATTGCAATTCCATCATCTTATGTAATGCAAATGCAAATGCTCCTGACATTCTTCCTTATCCTTCTTTCGCTCATTTACTCTTGTTTTCCTGTAATTGTGCACATTCCTTTCGCACACGCTGGATCTCGATAGGTACCGGTACTCCTCTCCCGTAGGAGGCCATTTAACTGTAAAGTGCTCTGCACTCGATCCTACTATTGGTCTCGAGACTCATCTCCCATCTCAGGAGGTCATATATCTAATGATTCCCAAAGGAATCCCATTCATTATTGATCCAGTATGCCCAGAGCTGAGCTCTGCCCTCAATTCTCACTTTCTTTTCACTCTTTCTTCCTTCCTCATTGATCTCCATGCATGTCCGCATATCAATAGCATGAATTCATCGTATACACAAAAGCTTGGACAATTCATCGCATCATCAAGCAGGGAAAGCATCAATCCAAGCATCACAACAATAATCATGCATATAGCTCACCTCAAAGAATAATATACAAGATAGAAAGACAAGCCTGGACTTGGTTTAAGTCTCCCGGCAATAGAAACAAGCCGAAAGTGGCTCAAAACATAAAACTAGCACTAACCTGAAAATCAAGCTACTTCTAGCGTAAGCCGGTGATCTTGTCTCTAATCGAGTCTAGCTTCTATTCCGTGTTCTCGTACATTAGGGACGCTTAGAATCGCTAAGTAGGATTTTTGGTAGGGTTTAGGGACATTTAAGCTTAAGAAAAAAGGAAGAATTAAGGAAAAATCGTAGGTTTCTAACCCTTAAAAAGTCAATTAAAAGTCGCGTACGGCCGTACGGATATTGGTACGCCCGTACCGACCTAAAACTTCTGACAAACCCAATTTCCTGCAAGCAACGGTACGCCCGTACGTACTCGAGGTTACTGACAAACCAAAATTCCTGCGAGCTCGCGTCCGGCCGTACCATCCTTTGGTACGCTCGTACGCCCTCCAGGACCTAAAATCCCTGTAGTTCCCCTGTCTCGTACGACTGTACGACTAATCCGTACGCCCGTACCACTTCCTAAAATCCTCCCTATGCCTTTTGGCAATCCTAAACTCATCCGTAACTGCCACAAACTCCCTCGCTAACCCTAAACACACTTCCAAAGCATACCAAAGCACATATACACGTCGTCCCTCATTCAACCGAGAAGACACGCTCCTCAATAAGGCGATGACACACAAGTCAAGCAATTACATATGTATAGCACAATATATATCAATACAGTCACAAAACCATCAATGCACATTCATTCACATAACATACCTCATTCAATCCTACCATTCATCTACACATACGCACACATAAATGCATAACTCCTAGGGTCTCTAATGTGGGCGTAACACAAAATCACCTTAAAGCAACCTTGAGTGTAGTTTATTACTTGATGATGCAGAGAATCAATTGGCAAAACCAAACCACAAATTGCAGTCATTGCTTCTCTTGCTTAGCAGCCTGAATTTTAACAAACTTGAAGCAGGAACCAGGAACAAACTTCCAACTCATTACCTGGCAAGAAACCTCTGTCATATTTTCAACAATTATGACACATAACTGTTCCAAATGAACAAGAGAAGGCTATATATCATGGATTCTTCTTCCTTTTCCTTCTTGATGAGAATGGCAGTGAACATTTTACATACAGGAAAGTTCTTTTCAGATTGTTGTTTCCAGAATCATAAAATATTGAAATTTCATGCAAATTTATTGGACCAAATTGAACTGAAGTTAACCAACCAAATAACAAGATCCTTTTAGTAATTTTTGAAAAATTAATTTATAATAATACATTTATAATTATATTTTTTAAATCGGCATAATTGGGACCTAATTAATTAAAAACATAAAACATATAAACATAGTTTACTATAATAAATACTATAATTATATTATCTTGTTACCATATCATTGTATTTTTAGAAATATATTAAATTGGTTATCTGCTAATTTGGTTTGAGTTTAAAAAATTTATAAACAGTTAATAAAATTGATTAATGAAAAAAGATTAAATATTAACGGAATTGAATCAAATGTACTTTATCTATGTTACAAATCAAAATACATTTTTTTAGATGTATATTTTTGTGATAATATAATGTTATTATTTGATTGAAATGCATAATAAAAAAATCTTAGTATTTGCTTTTCGATTATATTAGATGAATAAAATGAATTATTTTTAAGGATTAAATTCTAGAATTTTAATCATAAAAATTTTAATAATATATCAAAAAATCATTAAATATAAGACTAAAACTATTAAATGAGTTTCATATACATACAAGACATGCACGTAGATACGTACATAGACATGCATAGGATGGAAACGTAATTTAGAAATTATAGAATGCCAAGGCCGGCATACATGTGTTCCATTATTCATTTATCCTTTGCGAGGGAGGTATGCTTTGCCAAAATATATAAACAAAGACCATCTACCACCTCCCCCAAGAATATTGTATTGTATTGTGATATCCCAACTCATTTCTCCAAATCTTGATGCATTTTGCTCATTTTTACAACACATCAATTTATTGGTCGTGCAATGTTTACTTTTATTTGATTCAAATTTTCATATATAAATTATATCATGTTAATGAATTCAATAAATTAAAAAAATTGATGATATCTTTATGAACTTTTATTTAATATTCAATCCTTTTTAGCGATTAATTAGCATATGAAATGCTCATATGTTAAATACGTAATTGATGAAAATGAGATAAATATTAATTAAAATAATACTTTAAGACTCAACATAATACAAACGAAATTTAAAAATTTAATATAAATAATGAACTCAATATTAATTAAAATAATACTTTAAGACTCGATATAATACAAACAAAATTTAAAAATTTAATGTAAATAATCATTATAATAGAAGAGTTTAAGAATATATATATTTTTATATATTTTGTTTCACAACTAGTTATTTACTAGAAAATCACAATAACATAAATATTATAATATTATAATGACAATCTTGATATCATCATATCATAATTACCGCGTTAAGTAAAATTATAATATGAAGAAGTCTTTGTCGATTTTATCGAGAGAAAAAGATGAACAAGTTGGATTATACAAATTGTTTGAACATTGTAAAACTATTACTGCATGTCTTTATCACTAATTTCAATGATTAAATATGTGCAAGTTGATATGATTAAATACTAAATCTGAAATTAGAAGCCAACAAACCTTGAAAGCATTCTTTGTACAGTTATGGAAAATAACAATTAAAAAAAATGCATTCCGAAGAAAGCATTTTTCAGTTAGAAGAAAAAAAGAAATTAACAGCCGGATGCTTCCCAAAATTCTGCAGAGTTTTACTTACAAATTAAACTTCCAACGAATTTTTCCTTCTTAATTATATATGATTTCATATTTAATCATAATGATAACCAAAAATACCTTAAAGTAATTATATTAGAAAATTTTAGGAAGATTTATTCGATATCATAAAAAGATTTTGTTATGATGAAAGCAATTATTTTAAGTTCCAATCGAATATCATAAGTGTTCATCTAAGTTGAATGTGGATCAACATGTCAATCTTACATGAACATGATACAAAAAAAATAGGTTTGAATTATTTGATAAAACATAAATCATATTATTGACTCATCCGCTAATTCATTTAAAATATAATTCATAAATCAGGTTATATGGGATCGTATCATGTTTTCGAAATTATGTCGTGGTAATCTTATTTTTATTAGACAATCATGTCATTTTTATGTTATGTTATTCTATTTATTTCATATTGTATGAGTTATTTCATATCAAATGTATTGGATTAACCCATCAAATATATAAGTTAATTGTATCAAATAGGTCATGATAGTTTATCCATTTCAAAATTGAAGTTGAGTTTGGATTTAAATTTTTTACACAATTAATATTTTAAATAATTGATTCTAAACTTTTTATATTTATATTCATAGATCGATAAGATCTACCAACCTCAATTATCATCTTAATAAAATTAAGGCTATGTTTGGCATTAGATTTTTAATTAGATGTTAGATTAGCTTTTCGATTAGCTGTAACTGTTAGCTGTTAGATTAGTTTTTAAATTAGTTGTTAGGTTAGCTATTTCACTTGAGTGTTTGGTATCATTTTTAACTTTTAAATTAGCTGTTAGAATATGAAATTACCAAAAGGGTATTATATATAAAAATATAACTTATTTAAGAATGAAAAATAATTAAAAGATTAGTAATAGTAGGTAATTTTAAACAGCTTTTGATGTAAAAGCTATTTCTAATAGCTTTTTCAAACGTTATTTTAAAAATTATTTGAAAATCTAAAAGCTCTTTTAGAAGTTAATACCAAACATCTAAAAAATACTAAAAGCTATCTTAAAATCTAAAAGCTAATTTAAAAGTTAATATAAAATCTTTAACAAACACATACTAAATCAATTAATTTTGAATGAATTAATAAGGTTTAAATGGATTTGGTTCCTGGGAATGGAGGCCTTAGAAATTCCAAATATTTACATTGTACATGTTATATCTACTCGGCATTGAAAAATTATTGGACCATTTTTCAAAAAATTTCAATTGAATTGGAGATTGCAATGTGATTAATTTAATTTTGATTCTCAAAAAAAGAAAGAGAAACTTGCAATTTATAGAGCAAGAAGATCATTAAGAATCTGATGCACATGTAAATAAAAAAATCATTTATTTCCACTTACGATGATTTTATTAATTTTGATTGTCAACTTCTACAGTCAAATATTATCTATCATTACATTATTATTATTTTTTTATTTATTTATTTTACTATGCTAAAGACCTCTGTCATGAATTTATAGTAACTGTTAATTCAAAAAAAAGAACCCTTTCAAATCTATCTTGTTCTTTCCTTCACCATTCTCAGAATTTGCTTCTCTAACTTGTTTTCTTTCCTCCTCCCATGTTCATCAACTGTTCCTGGGCAATAATCTGCCTCCTGAAAATTACCCTGTTGGTTTCTGCTGTGATTCAAGTAGGATGCCTCAACTTTTCATACTCGAAATTCGAGACCGAAGATGAGGGTGATCTTATTCGACATAATTCGTACATCGTTCTTAATGCAATCCAAGTCACCCCTGATGTTAGTGGCGGTCCGATCACAAACCTGTCAGGACGGGCCTTGTACAAAGATCAGTTCAAGCTTTGGAGCAAAAGCAAGAACAGAAAAGGTCCTACCATGGCATCTTTTAATTCCACCTTCGTTTTGAACATAACTCCTCGAACTAGTCCTGGTGGAGAAGGCCTAGCTTTTATCCTAACAGAAGATTCTGATCTTCCAGAAAACAGCCAAGGACAGTGGCTTGGAATTGGAAATGAATATTCGAGTACAAATTCTCCGTCCAGGATCGTTGCAGTAGAATTTGATACCAGGAAAAGCTATCCTGAAGATGTTGATGATAATCATGTAGGATTGGATATCAACAGCAGCTACTCGATTTGGCAAGAACCATTGGGAAGTCATGGCATTAATCTGTCAGCAGGCGTTGATATAACGTTACAAATTCGATATGATGGTAAGAATCTGACTCTTTTCCTGGAACAGAAGGGAGGAAATTTTCAATTTTCCGAGCCTATTGATCTTTCCACGCATCTTCCAGAGCAGGTTTTTGTGGGATTTTCAGGTTCAACTAGCACTTATACAGAACTAAACTGTGTAAAATCCTGGGAATTTTATAGTTCGGATATAAAAGAAGAGGCTAATTTGTTATGGGTTAAGATTGCTGTTCCAATCGGGGCGTTTTTGCTTATTGGTATTGCCTTATTCTTCTGCTGGATATGGAAATTGAAAAATCATCGATCAAACGCTGCCTATCCAAGCATAGAAGAAGAGATTAGAGGATCTTCAATGGCTCCAAGGAAGTTCGTATTTCGGGAACTTGAAAAGGCAACAGGCAAATTTGATTCACGAAACATGCTTGGAAGAGGTGGCTTTGGAACAGTCTACAAGGGAATACTGAATAATGAAGAAGTAGCTGTTAAAAGAATCTCCAAGGAGTCGAGTCAAGGCAAGCAGGAATTCATAGCAGAAGTTACAACAATCGGCAATTTCCATCACAAGAACCTGGTAAAACTAATCGGATGGTGCTACGAAAGGAATGAATACCTTCTGGTGTACGAATACATGCCAAATGGCAGCCTTGACAAGCTCCTTTTTAGCCAGGACAATTCAGAATCGCATGGAAAGACATTGGATTGGGAAAAGAGGGTCAATATAATCTCTGGAATAGCTCAGGCATTGGATTATCTGCATAACGGATGTGAGAAGAGGGTACTTCATCGCGATATAAAAACGAGCAATATAATGTTGGATTCAGATTTCAATGCCAAGCTTGGAGATTTCGGGCTTGCTCGGAAGATAAAAGAAAAAGAAAAGGCACACCATTCAACCAAAGTGCTTGCAGGAACACAAGGTTACATGGCTCCAGAATGTTTCTTTACGTCAAGAGCAACACCTGAAACTGATGTTTATGCATTTGGTGTTCTTGGTCTGGAAGTTATCTGCGGAAAGAGGCCTGGAAATCAAAACGACCATGTTGAGTATACTAGCAGGATTGTTTGTTGGGTATGGGAATTTCACGGATTAGGAAGAATTATTGAGGCTGCTGATCCGAAATTGAATGGGGAATTTCCTGACGAAGAAATGAAGTATATGCTTATCCTAGGGCTGGCTTGTTGCAATCCAAACCCTGAACAGAGGCCATCAATGAAAACCGTATTACAGGTTCTTACAGGGGAAGCTCCTCCACCTGTCGTACCACCTGAAATGCCTGCTTTTGTATGGAAAACCAAAACTTAGCCTGTAAATCAATCGGACTGCTCTCTGACAGGAATTCAACTCGCTTCATTTTCAGAAATTAAAGGAAGATAATGCATTTCTACACAGCCTTTCATTTTCTGTTTGCTTTTCAATAATCGCATTGTCAACTGGCATGAAATATCTATTCTTGTAATTCAGTATGTATGCATTCTTGAAACTTCAGCATTTGTAATTAATTTTGTGCCAGAAGAATTTGGTTTCATCCATTCTTTTCGTCTTAACCACCACCATGAAAAAATTCTAAAGTCCAAAAGAGTTCTACGGTTGGCTAAAAATTTTGACATACTCTTAAACCGAATAGAATATATTATTGTTTTTGATTCAAACCATATTTTGTACGACCCTAATTTGAATGCGCATGGATTAGTTTAAGATAACATGGAAATTGGTATGGTTAAACAGATTTAAAGTCCAATGGTTGACGATTTTTCATTTTAATATTAAATATTTTTATATAAGATAAGATAAACCATTGCTTGATAAAACTTTATATGTAAAAATACATGCATACTAAATATAAAATTATTCTCCATCAAAATCATAATGGTGTGTATAAAATTTCAAAGATAAGTGATGAGATGAAGCAAAAAATAAATAAATTGACAAAATCCAATGTAAAATATTCACCAATGATTGTCCTTTGCATTTTAAAACCAGCCATTACAAAATACAACGGCTAGTTTTTCAAATTGTAATGTTTGACAGGAAACATTTCTCCTAACGGTATGAGATCCATTAATCTGAATTTGAAAAGCACACACCATAATAATGGAAAGTAAACTATTTTAAACTAATTGTCATTCAACGGAAGGAATTGAATGATCAAAGAAATGACAGATGAAACACCGTAGATCCTGCCATTCTTGCAAGTTCTTTTGTTAGGAAAGCTTTTCATGTGTTTGATCTTAACTGTCACCATCGAACAGAATTCTGAAAAGAACTTGTCTTATTCAATTTTATGTAAAATATTCACTATTGCTCCCATCGGAAAATTAAGGATAAGGGAAAATGAATCCATGGACATATGGTAGCCTTGTCTTATTCGATTTGATGTATACAAATTGTTGAAACGAGGACAGGCAGTTCCTTGTCCCATAAGGAACGAGTCTGAAGCTGGTTCCTGGTTTCTTCTGGTTCAGGTTTGTTAATATTACGGCTGTTGAGCAGCAACGACTGCAATTTCTGCTCTGGTTTTAGCCAACTGATTCTCTGCATCATGAATTTGGTGGTGTAGGAGTGTGATTACTCCAACGCACCCATACACTGGATCCTGAATTCTGCATTTTGCTTCATAATGCAAGGATTCTACTGCTGAAGCTCTTAAATAATCAGGGAGTTGCTTCATCAAGAAAAAAGGCAAAAACAAACAACAACCATATCAGGACATAGATGATGAAAGAATGTTATATAATAGTAAGAAGTTTATCAAATATTAGCAAGGTTCATGGGCAATCTGATGAAAAATGGCATGTCATTTATGATCACCTGAAGCAATTTTCCAACATTGCTGGCACCATAGATTTTGTGAATGCAAGCAAATCTTTCAGGATCGTTGGAAGGGAAATAAGGTGAGAGTATGCAATCTGATGGGCATCTTCTTCGCAGATATTTGCAAGCTGCACATCTACCACTAATCATTCTTGAAAATCCCACATAAAAATCTGACGCAAGATCTAGCTACAAATCTAAGGCAAAATCTCTATCAAAAGATTGCTTTTTGTTTTCTTTTATAATTCTTGAGAAAATGGAAAAAGGAAATATGGATTCTAAATTGAAAATTGAAACTAGCTTGCATTTTTTTAATGGTTGACTTTTCAAAATTAATGCTTGACAAGGAAATCCAAATGGAAATACAGAAAACTAGCCGTTGAAAAATTCATTTAATCTAAATTGAAAAGAAAGGAAGGCAGCTTTAACTAATCATCATTCAACAGAAGCAATTAAATATTGTTTTATCATATAATCATGTGTTAGTAAAAATGATAGGAAGTTTTCATTTTTTAATCAGATGTCTCGTATATGACCAATAAAAATGAAGTAGCGGACATTGGAAGAATCCACCCCTTATATGTGTCTGGATTCATACCAAATAATTGTGTAATCTATCAACAAAATAACCATCCTTTAAAAAAAACAACTAACTAGTGTATATATACATATTATAACGCTAGAATTCTTCCATATTCTGGCTTGATTATTCTGTTTGAGATTGTGTAGTCCGCGTGCGTGGCATGTTCATGCGTTCACCTTCCTGTAAGTTCTGTAAAAGAAGTGATTTGACCAAGAGATATCGCCTCCCATTCTTTTAAAGATGGAGGCAGTGGCGGCCATGTAAAAGCAGGTCTTTCATTAGGTACTGCTGGTGGCGGTGTTTCCCCTTTCAGAACTTGCAAAACAATTTTCATCGACGGCCTCTGGTTTGGATTCGGATGACAACATGCCAATCCAAGAACCAGAACCCGGTCCACATCTTCTGATTCAAACTTTTCTTCTAATCTTTCATCTGCAGCATCAAGAATTCTTCCGTTTTTGTAAAGTTCCCACACCCAGTTCACTATGCTACAGTGTTGGTTTTTTAGTCAAATATTGTGGCTATGCATCCATCCCACATTGCTAAAAAGGAAATGTGGAGGGGAGTTTGTAGGATATAAATAGGAACATTCCCCTCCTTAATTTCTCATCTCATTCCAAGTCTTCTTTTGTATCTTGGTCTTATTCTTTCTTCATCTCTTGTAATATTTTTTAAAGAAAAATATTATTTTGGTAGTGTCCGAGGACGTAGGCAAAATTAGCCGAACCTCGTTAAATTTCTTGTGTT
>CANYBF010891218.1:0-11851 GCA_948192965.1 Dalechampia spathulata | reverse complement strand
GATTTTAGCAGAAAATGATGATCAAATAATTCTAATGGAAATTATGTGATATGAAATGAAATCTATATGCATTTGATGCTATGTGAAATGTATGCTACTTGAAAGGATGTAATGTGAAATGAATGTCTTATGGAAATCATGTTACATGAAACGAATGATGTATGAATTGCATGATATCATGATGCTTGCATATGTTTATTTTGGCATCATGACATAAAACATCCATATCATATCATGAAACATTGATTGACATATTCATATACATGACATGATATGGAGAAATAAGGAAGGAGGAAAATGAATGAATGAAAGGCAATGATAAATGAAAAGGGAATTTGAGTATTATGAAATGAATTCCTACGGGAAATGAATGGAAAGGAAAGTGATATGAAATCAATGAAATGAATGTGAAATGAGTTCCAGTACGATGAACCATAGAAATGATATGAAATGAAATGTAAGACCTAGTGTCAAGCACGCATATGAAATGAAATGAATGATACAGGAAAATAAGAGGGAGAATGTATAACATGAATGCATTCTCACAAGACATCATTTCTCATTTATGCATTATGAAAGTTTAATGGATGATATGATTAAGCAAATTATATGAAAAATAAAAGAAGTGCATGACATATATATATATATATATATATATATATATATATATTTCATGACACAATTCAATTTTATATGATGATCTATATGCAATGTTTGACATTTATACTCCATTGTAAGAATCTACATGGAAATGAATGAGAATTGTATCATAATCAGGGTTATATGGGTATTGTATTGAATAATGATTTATGGTAATGTATGATGGAATATGCTATTTTCATTGATGTTATTTATGTTAATTGTAAAAAGAGAGATATGTGATAAAGTGAAAGGTGACAATTAGGAAATTTGCAGAAATTTTATTATAGTTTAAACTGTTTATGAAAGTGATGATGTTGGTTAGTTATATGTTAAGCAATGTATATTGCTATAAAATTATGATGAAATGAAGTTATATGATTTTTAGCATTAGAAAATGCTAATAATATAAGAATATGACATTTCAAGTAATTGAATTATCGATATAGTAAAATGGAAATTATAATGTCTAAATGATATGTATATTTTTATGAGCAATGAAATGAAAGGGTAGTGGTATATAGTAAACGATATTGAATCAAGACTATTTTTATAGAATTAAATGAAAAGGCTAATGTATTTAAAGAAATGAGTAACATGTTTTATGGAGATAAACTTGATAATGTTTTGTTTAGATTGAATAATGATCTGTCTATTTATGAAATGAATATATGATGTTTATGTAGAGATGTTAAGAAAAAGCATTTTCATGATGTTATATTTATGATGAAATGAATACAAGAACTGATATGTTACATGATATAATTATGATTATATTTTCCTATGTTATGTGTTAAAACACTACTGAGTTATATACTCAGCGTTCGTCATTTGATGGACGTAGGTTAAAAGATGGGTGGTGAGCACGAATTCCCAAAGCATCAATTCAACAGAAGACTCTTTGAAGGCAAGGACTTGGAGTAGATTAAAGTTTCTAATTAAATTGATTAAGCAATTTAAAATAATGTTAAAGCATTAAATATGAAAATGTTATTTGAGACTAATATTTCCACAAAGCTTAGATCGGTGCACAAATATTATAAGTATATAAAAAAAATTTTACGCATCCCTTGTAGAGTAATTAGTGATTTCTATTATATGAGATTATTAATTATTCTACGGGAGCATGTCGCACCTCTAAAAGGCGTGACACTAAAGATTTTTCACATGCCTAATAATGATATTAATGATGTTCCTGGTGATTTCAATTATAATAGTACATTTAGGAATCATGTCACTAAGGGCATCCACAATACGATTTGAGTAGTTCAAAAGTAAGCTAAATAGAATATCCTCTTATTGGGTATATGATGACATTATTCTCTAATATTGTGCTACATAGGAAAGAGAGATCTAAGATCACTCAATCATAGCTATTCTTAGTACATCATGATTACGAGAATTAAATTTGATGCTATTTTGTGGATGATTCGAGATTTTATTAGGCTCGATGCAACTACTAAAAGTATGCCTATTTTTTTATGATGATGTGCTTACTGTCACACCCCGACCCAAGACCCAAGGGATGACGACATGATCCCGTAGCATAACTACCGCTCACCCGTCTCAGGAAAACAATAATTATACTACAAGGGATTTTAACCTTCCAACGCTCGTATAAGAAATCCAATTAAAAGAGATACAAATCAATACAAAACCCTGGATATATAAATACATGGATTCTTATACAATACATTTAATATACTGCCAATCATAATACAAAAGGAGCTATGCACAAATATACAACTGTAGGAGTCCGTCCAGAAGTCCACGACACGAGCCAGCTGCTGTACCTCTAGCCCTGGTACTCACCCTCTGAACTCGGACCTACGTTCATCAAATGATAAACGCTGAGAAATAATCTCAGTGGTGCTAGGAACACATATCACAAATAACACATACACATCCAAACCATACATCATACATACATCATGCAATCACGCATACGGCATACAGCCAATCAACAGGCATACAACCCCATACACACGACAATCTCTGCCCAATCAGACATCCATATTGCATCTCACAATAAGAATGCCCGATCAACGATCATACCATGCACTCGCCCTCAATTTGGTGCGTCTCACACTCTTCGCCCGTGCGGAAGGCATCTCACCCCTGTATTATCAATTAATACTGGCACCTCTCACACCAGTAGGAGCATCTCACCCCCTAATTGATAGATACCGGTACCTCTCGTACCGCGACACAGTACGTATCATCACATCGCCACCCTTATATCATCCCCTCACCATGTTATGCTATGTCATCATTCAATATACATAAACAAGCCATAAACAATCCTACAAGGCAACATCCATAAAGCACAAGGCACGTTTCTTCCTGGAACTCACAGCCACACATACGTTCCTTCTCGGAACCACAAACCTCAATCACAAGCATTGAATGCAAGAACAAGCATAATCACAGGGAATTCAACCCCAAGCATCAGTTCTAGGCTTACAGAGCCACAGAACCACCAGAAAAGCACATAGGCAATCAAACCAGCACAAACTAGCACAAACGCTAAACATCCAGCACAAACCTGAAGAAAGAAGACCGCTATCTCTAGCCCGTGATCTCATCTCTAACCCGCTCTAGTCTTAACTTCAAGCTCTCGCTCTATCTTGGTGCTTAGGAATTCCCCTCCGGTGTGTTTTTAGGGTTTAAGGACGTTTAGAAGGGTATAAGGGAAAGGAAACATAAGAAAAGGCTTAGGTTTATCTGTTTAAAAAGCCCATTTTAAGTCGCGTACAGTCGTACCATCACCCGTACGCCCGTACCAACCTAAAAAGCCTGACAAACCCAACTTCCTGCGAGCTGCGGTACGGCCGTACCACCCCTTTGGTACGCCTGTACGGCCACCACTCACCTGATAAACCTAAATTCCTGCGAGCAACCGTACGGCCGTACAACCCTTTGGTACGCCCGTACGTCCTCCAGGAGCCCTAGCCTCCTCAGCTGCCCTGTTCGGTACGCCCGTACGAAGCCTCCGTACGCCCGTACCACTCTCCAAACTCCTCTTCACACACCCAAACGCACTCCCCAACCACCTGAAATACCTCCTACATAACCCAAACATGCATGCCATCATGCATACACCCAACACAGATACAAACACATATTACATACGTCATCACGACACATACACAAGCATCCATACACTGCACATACGCAAGCAATCATGTATACATACACGTATACATCCAATCACGCATACACAACAATACCAAAACTCCTAGGGGGTCAAACGCGGATGTAACACTTACCATACTAGGACATCACTTTGGAGTTCTTAAAATTAAAAAAAACTGTGATCATAAAGAGGGATAAGCTAGATTTGACCTCTTTGTTTAATAAGAGACTTGTTAAGTGGTGCAAGGAAGCATGTTATTTTTATTTTGCTAGGGATAATGTGATAATATTAAATATATATGTGAATTCAACAAATTATAAATTTATAATCCTTAGTATGAATTGATATCATCGCTAGAGTATGGATCACAAGTACATTGTAAAGGTATTGTTTTCTAGGATCAAAGGTAGCTAAGTACTAGTTAGTAATTTTTTCAATTATTTAGGCAATTCTATCACACTCAGCCAATACCTGGAGCAACATGCTCCCGTAGCATACACAACGATCTCCCGTATGGAAAACCGTTGTATACGCTACAAGGGATACCTGTACCTGTATACAAAGATGTCGTATGGGGACAACAGATAATATGGCGGTGAAATCATCATACAGAACCAATCATAACCCTGGATAACAACATACATTCAATTGAATGAACATGTCAATAACAAAAGTATATTCATTAATATACGAAGATTATGGTTACATTCACTGTACAAATCACCACCACCTTACAAATACACCACTGCCTCTCTGATATATACAAGCTACACTACAAGGCTAACAAAGAAAGCATGCTCGGCTGTCCCATACCACCTCGAGATAGGGATTGCTGCTGAATCCACCTCTCTGCTGACACTGGCAGTCATTGTGCTGGGCCTTCAATAGTAGTCTCGGAACCTGCATTCATCAATTGACAAACACTGAGTCGAAGACTCAGTGGTGTTAGCTATCATACATACATATAACATAAACAAGCATGTCAAACAACAGGCAATATAATGCAATGCTATGCTTGCCCCCTTCTCTCTCTTTCTGTTCTGTACTCTCTTTCCCTTTTTCCTTTTTAATTATTGTGCACAATATGTTCCCATGCTGGATCCCTATGTACCGGTACTCAACTCCCGAAGGAGGGCATCTGTAATCCTGGCCCGTAGGCCTCTTTGTTTTACCTATGTCTTGAGACTCAACTCCCGTATGAGGCAATATAATATACGATTCCATTATGGAATCCTGTAATATATGATCCAATATTTCTTTCCTCATTTTCTCTCGCTCTGTCTAGGCATTCACGATCCCGTATGTTATGAATATGCTACTATGCGAGAGCACCGTATAGAATCTCAAGCAGAAATCATTTAACGTAATAAATAAAGAGCTCATAGTACAAAGTAATAGACAAATACGGGAATTCAATCCCCAAGTATCAATCCTTAAGCCTTAATTGGCTTTAAAACAAGAAAGGAAGTAAAGATTAACTCAAAACCAACTAGCACTGACTTGAAAGAAGCTACCTCTAGCGTTTAACCAATTCTCTAAGCGTCTAACCACGCTAATCCGAGCTCTCACGGCATAAAACCACTAAGATAGGGTGAGTTCTACGATTTAGGAATGTGTGGGAAGGGTTTAGACAATAAAAGGAAGAAGAAACATAAAGAAAAAGCTAGGTTTAGTCCGTTTAAAATGGTACTTTAAGTCGCGTACGGCTGTACCAACTCCCCGTACGCCCGTACCAAACTTAAAGTCCTGATGCCCTGATTCCTGCGAGCAACCATATGGTCGTACATCACAATGGTAGCCCGTACAACCCTAAAGTTCCTGATAAACCCATTTTCCTGCAAGCAACGGTACGACCGTACCACCTCTTGGTACGCCCATACTTGTTCCAGGAACTCCAATTCCCTGTTCCTTCGAGCTTGGTACGCTCATACGGTTATCCGTACGCCCGTACCGCATGCCTAAAATCAGGATATGCCTAAGTCAAAGCCTCTAACGCCCCCAAAACCTGCTAAAACCACTCCAAAACCAGCTTAAACACAGCAAAATCATTGTCCCTCATCCAACCAAGAAGTCACACTTCCCAATAAGGCGACAGTATCATGAAATACAATCATAATCAAAATCATGCATCCACATAGACAAGCATACATACATACATACATGTATACACGTCATCATCGTATAGCAAAACTCATACGTATAAGTTTAGTTATATATATTAACTAAACTTAATATATATAATATATAATCACATTGGAATGAAATCATGTTCAAACGAAAATACTTAATCCATTAATAACCAAGTTCTATCAAAGTAGTGCTTATATGCAAAGTCATTTTTTCAAAATAAACTAACATTTACTTTCGTGATTGCTAGGTTACTTTTAGTGATTCAGCTCAATTATTACACCTAAACCTCCAATTAAATTAACTCTTATGTCTAGATAATTAATCTAATTAATGTTAATTAACCTAATTAAACAATAATCCTAACATAAGAACATGAAAAAATAAGAACATAATTACTGAATAGAAAAGATCATTTTATTAAAATATGAATTCCAATTTAAAGATCAAAATATGCTAAAACATGATGATATAAAAGAAAATGTAAAGTAATAGAAGACTAATCAGAATTACAACTATAAGTGTTCAATTACACTACAATGAATTAGAAATCTTCAGTCTTTTAAAATTCTTCTCAGGGTTTTCTTCCTTTAGCTACTTCTTTAGCTTCTCCTTCAACTGCAATTCCATTCAACATCTTGAAAGGGAACTAGAATAGAGAAGATCAAAAGAGATTAGAACATAGTAGAATAAACCCTAATTCTAATTTTTATGATTGTTTACTAGGACAAGCTAAAAAACTATTATATGATATCAAATGGTAGATGATGCATGAAACCATAAAATTCTCCTCTATATCCTTATAGAAAATTTTCCTAAAATGGTTATTTATCATGTAAATCATCATGATCGTTCAATATTTGATCAATCGGCTTGGATTTAGAGGTGAAAATAGGTGAAAAGCATAGTCTAATCACTCAACACGAGTCGTGTTATGCTTCATATGAGTCATGTTGAGCTTGTGTGTGGAATAGGGGAATTTTTGATGCTAACACGAGTCGTATTGGCCATGATATGACTTGTGTCATCTAAAAAATGAAGAATACATGCAAAATCGAGGCTAACATGAGTTAGTGTTGGTTAAATGCACCTATTTCCTTCATCAACAAGATTAATATGACTCATGCCACCTAAAATAAAGAAAATTATGCATGAATTGACTTTCTAAACCTATAAAACATGAACCATGAAACTAAAATGTAAAAGTTACAAAATAAGGAAGGTAATTACATATGGTTAAAAGCATAAAACTAAAAACTATACTCAAATATGCAAAAGTATATAGCTAAATGTATGAAATGTGGTAAAAAGGCTATAAAATGAATGTAAGGCAAGGATTATGAATAATACATGAATTACTATATGAAATATCTATGTTGGAGAAAAAAAGCTTATAAATACATTAAAGTTATGAGAAATGTACATGATAATGACAATCATCATGTACTAAAAATTAAAATCAAAAATTAAAATTTAGAATATTGAAATTAAAAATTTAAGATTTAACACCAATAATAATTTTTAATAATAAAATAAAATAAAATAAATTTTTATATAATTTAAAATAATGTATTGATTATATACCATTTCATTTATAATTGTTATGCAAATATTGTAATAAAATATTTATTACATTATATTACATAATTGATTATATTATAGTTTAATATATATTATAAAAAATAGTCTTAATATATCACGATGGGTACCTAGAGCCACAATTAGTTAACTTGTCTTAGTATTTTAAGTACGTGTTGTTGAGGATTTTTTAAATTTTTGAATAATTTTGTGAAAGATGTTATTTTGGATTCATGTGGTATAAAGCTTAGTATTAATCGAGGACAACACTGTTTAATCTGAATTATACTCTGTTGATTTTTAATTCTAATAATGTAAAAAGTCTTGACTCGGAGATAACCCTAGTTTTGTGGGGGGCGATTCGTGTGGGATGAAACATTTGCTTAGACTCAATGCAAGACGACTTTAAATATATTAATTAGCAGGAGATCCAATGAACGTAGAGCTAGTCAAAACAATGATGGCCACCATGAACCTTTCTGGATGGCAGAGGTCCACATCATACTAGGTCTTTACTTTATGCTTTGCTCAAGTTCCATAGCCTTCCAGAATTAGTAAGCTTTGCGATTTTAGCTTTTCTTCCCAAACCCTAGACATCTAGTGTATGCCATCTCTCACATGGCTTCTTCATCCCTTTTCTAACCCCCCTCCTTTTCTATTTTTTTTTTTCAACTTCTTCCCTTCTTACTTGCATCTCGAGGAGTTTAATTATTATATAATCTACGCATAACATAAAAAAGAAAACATCTTGGCTCTTGATTGCTTCAATTTTTTGAATTTTTATTCTTATTATCCATACAAACTTATTATTTATCATACAACTTGCAGTTAATAACAAGAAAATTATCTATGGTTATATTATTAATTTGAATACCATTAATACTCAAAATTCATATGCTTAGGTGAAGATTGAATAATGTTAACTATAAAAGATTCAAATACTGCAGCAATAGAAATGTGACGTGTAGGGTGACGATATATGAATGATTTTTCTAAACACTATGATATTTTGATCTTAATAACTTTTGAATGAGTTGATGATGGGGCTCGTTGTGTTCTTAACTTTGCTTAATTATAACACGTAGAATTATCAACATAAAATCACATGAACCGCACAATTACTCCATTAATAAACATCTCTTTATACTAACACCTTGCTTGAAGGCGGCATATCCTCAAGTGAACGTAGGTTTAAGTGGTCCAAGGAAATTTCGTGTCCTCCAGTCACATTTTGTTTAGATTCTCTAAAGTCCTCTTTAAACCATAATTTTCTCTGTGTTTGCCAAAACCCTTTTCTTCTTACACCCAATGAAGTGAGAGAGTGGGACAAGCTCCCCTTTTTCCCCTTTTCCTTTTCCTTTTCCTTTTCTTTTCCACATAATTAACACTCTTTACATCGTAATGTTGAAGAGAGGTTTAATTCAAGCTATTTTTCCTGTAAAATAGTATGACTATTTCATTTTATCATATGATATAGTGGTTCTCTTACCATTACCATTACCATATTGGAGAAAGAAAAGAAAGTTCCAACAGTTCAGAAGCTGACTTGGAATTATATGCTATCATTGAAAATTATTAGTTAAACGGTAAACATCTTGGACTTCTTTAGTTCCAAAAATTACCATGCAGTGGAATATCTATTACAGCTTTTTAATAAATATAGAAATTTGACATGGTAAAAAATACATAAATTATTTATTAGCAAGAAATCGAAGGATGGGCAGAGAGAATCCGGAGGCGAATTCTGGACGAATTGATGGTCATGTTCATCGACCAAATCCAGCAGATAGCAGTAAAGTCAACCCCACCCCTTTTGGTACACGTGTTGGTCCGACAGGAGATCACGGGTTTTAGAATGTAGTGACACGTAACCCACTGTCAGAACCAAATGCTCTCTTTTATAATAATTCCCAGCTGGAAAGTTCTGGGACGCAGCATGTGACAGAGTTCGTCTTCTTAATTAATATCATAAATTATATAATTAAATATATATATATTTAAGATATGATAAAAATTGATATATTTTATTATATTTTATATTTTAAATATAATATTTAGAAAATTTTGATAATATTATATTAAATAGTAATCATGGATTTTATCTTTAGATTAAATAAATATATTTATTGATTGAAATATATGATCAAAATATTAACTTAATTATGAAAAATGAGTGAAAAAATTGAAAATTTGTATATGAGTAAATAAAATATTTCATATAAAAGTAAAAATATAATCTAAACATCATCCAAATAATGAGAATGATAATCTAGTCTTAATATGCTGATGAATAATTTTATAAACAACATACGCTCATTCATAAATTGAAAGAATAATCATTTGTTGCATATTATTTATCATTATATTAATATATAGAAATTTGTTATATGAATAAAAAATACAAATTTGATTTTTAAAAAATTTTCAAAGATAATGTGATATAAAGATGAAGATTTAATTTTCAATTTATTAGAAAAGATAATTATATAATTCTGAAATTAATTTTTCATTTATTAATCTTTTATTATCTTTTATTTCGTTTATATATATTGAAAATAGAGATATTATGATCTTAAAATGATTATAGATTTTTAATAAAAAAATAAGCATTTAAATTTAATTATAGTATATTTAAAAAATAAAAGTTATGATAATAAAAATTATTATGAAATAATAATAAATAATTTATTTATTTTTAGAAATTTTATTTTATTAAAGGAAATAAGATTAGGATCTTAATTTTTATTATTATTTAGGATTAGGATACTTTATTTTATCTTAAATATGAGCTACTTTATTTGAATTATTATTATTTTTATTATTTTAATTTTAATTTTTAATTTAATAAGGAAGATTATATTAAAAATCTTTTGTTATATTTTAAAAAGATTGAAAAGGGTGTAAGTTAAAATTTTAATTTTAATTTTATTTAATTATTTTTTATAATATTTTTATTATATATGATAATATGGATCCTATGTGGTTTGATATTACATTCGCTTTAGAATTTTTTATTTTTAACTTTTAATTAATTGTTGAGTTTGAATTTTTAAAGTGAAGGATTGTAAAAGATAAGGTAAAAATTTGATTAAATGAGTAATCCATTATTTATTTGCTAAATTTTAAATTTTAATATAAAAGATTTTAAGAAGAGAACATAAAAGGTTGCTTAGTCTTATATATACTAGAGTTTCATAACGTGCGCTGCACGTTAGTACAATTTTTTTGACCCGTCATTTGATAATAATTTTATATTTCATTTTTTCAATTTTTTTATAATTTTAAATTAATATTTAACATTTAAGTATTATATATTTATTTAAAATGTTGTTTATATAATATTTTCATCCATTTATTCAAAAAAAAATGAAAATAAATGTTGATATCAAAACCTTTTTATAGACTATATTTTTTGTATATGTCGGTTCCTTTTTTTATATCATCCTTTTTGACTAATATTTTTGTTGTTGAGCTTGAAATCACACTTAATAATGTAACATATAATTATTCATGTAGAAAGCCATCTTTTGACAAGTATACTCCTACATTTGGTATTGTTTATCCCTATATCTTGTTTATAGTCATTGTAAAATATAATTGTACTGAAAATTGCTTCCTTTTAAATTGGAATGAATATTTTTTCACATTCTGGTGGATTAAGTGATATTCTTAATAGTAACATTTGTTTATTAACATATGTATCCAACTGTTATTCTTAATAGTGATATTTGTTTATTAACATGTGTATCCAACTGTTATTTCAGCACGTATGACATTTTTTTCAAATCTTCTGCATACCATTTGAGTTCCATTGCACAATCCATTTGATGCATTAAAATTCCTTAAAAGTATTATTGGGCAAGTAACTTTCAACTGTAGTCTATGTGATGGGATTTCATTCGATTGCAAGCTATTCAGAAATTCTTTTTAATAATTGGTGTTGACATCATCAACTACATAGTCATAGCTAAGATATACTTAAGTCTCTCACGGGAACATATCGATTATCATCTGATTCAATTTATCCACATATTCATTCTTCGTTGTCAATATTATACAATTTTCCATGTATTCTAATGATATCGATCTCTCAAAAAAATCAAGAAATACATTTTGTATCAATGCCTTCTTGAATGAATCTTTTCCATTATTTTGTACCATCATTTCATTTGGTATGATTATATTTTCATTATGAGTTGTAAACTTTTCCCCATCTACCACTCTTTGAAAGAAATCACTAAATGTTACATCTAATCTAACTCGTGTGTTATTTATCAATTTGAGTACTTTCATTTTATTCCAAAGATATGATGTTACCAGATTTGCATTAACTGTTTCTTACCTTGTTCCTTTGGGGACCATTGGCAATAC
>CANYBF010891130.1:0-15357 GCA_948192965.1 Dalechampia spathulata | reverse complement strand
CTTTCACTCATTCACTCTTGTTTTCCTGTAAATGTGCACATTCCTGTCGCACACACTGGATCCCGATAGGTACCGGTACTCATCGCCCGTAGGCGGCCATTTATCTGAGTGCCCTGCACTCTATATCCATCTCCCATCTCAGGAGAATAGTTATATAATAGTTCCCGTAGGAATGCCATTCATTTTGATCCAGTGTGCCCAGAGCTGAGCTCTGCCCTCATTTCTCATTTTCTTTTCACTCTTTCACCATTCATCCGTCATCATAATGCAAATGATTATATCATTCATTCATTTACCCCTCGAACTAAATAATTGGGGCATTAAACATAGCATTCGGCAAGGAAATCATAACGTTCCAAGCATCAGAATCAATATCCATCACATATCATAGCACAAGGATAGCATTCATATCAAAATCATATGCCTAGATGCAGTTTACGTCTTCTGGCAATCGAAAACAAGCCGAAAGTGGCTTAACACATAAAACTAGCACTAACCTCAAACGCAAGCAACCTCTAGTTTAAGCCACCGATCCTATCTTCAATCGTATCTAGCTTCTATTCCGCATTCTCTTACGCTAGCAACGTTTAGAATCCTTAAGGAGGTGATTTGGTAGGGGTAAGGGACGTTTTGCTTAAGAAAAGGGAAGAAAACTTAAGAAAAACCGTCTGTTTTAACCCTTAAAAAGTCATATTAAAGTCGCGTACGGCCATACGGATATTGGTACGCCCGTACCGACTCCAAAAGCCTGACAAACCAAAAACCTACAAGTTGCGGTACGGCCGTACCACCTTTCGGTATGCCCGTACGGCTACTGTTCATTTGACAAACTAAAATTTTCCTGCGAGCAAATCTGATTCCTGCGAATTGTGGTACGGCCGTACGCCCTTCTGGTACGCCCGTACGCACTCAAGGCCCTTAATTCCCTGTTTTCGCTTGCCTCGTACGACCGTACGGCCAACCCATACGCCCGTACCACTCCCCAAAAATGCATAACATGCCTATTGGCATGCCAAACTCATCTGTAACGCTCCCAAACCTCCTAACTAACCTGATACACACTACCAAAATACCCCTTTACCGTACCGCGGGGGCTCCGCCCCCCCACCACCGACCCAAAACACACGAATTTACCCCAGATGGGCAGAAGTTATAGCACTGCTCCGTTCGCTCGTTACGCTACGCGCCACTCACTCTCTCCACTCCACTCCAACATCTGCCCCTATACCAATATAAGGGCTATACCTAACATAACGCATACCAATAAAATCCACAAGCCGTCCCTCATCCAACCGAGAAGACACATTTCCCAATAAGGCGACGACACACAATCAACCACATAAACACATATATAGTAACACATAGATACACAAGCATCAAACCATCATCATGCATTCCTATACATCACATATCCATCAAGCAATCCTACCATTCATCTACTCATATACGTGCAGAAATGCATAACTCTTAGGGTCTCTAATGTGGGTGTAACAGGAGTTGAGGGAGTTAGGTTCCTAGAGACCGTACGGGCATACCAAAGGGTGGTCCGGCCATACGTGAACTCGCAGAAAGTTGGATTTTTCAGGCGGATTGTGAACGTACGGGCGTATAAAATATGGTACCGGCATACCGTCCCTCGCAGGAAATGTGCTTGTCAGGATTTTAGTTTGGTACGGGCGTACCAGGATCCGTACGACTATACGCGACTTAAGTTTGACTATTTTAAAGATATTTTAAATGTTTGACTCAGTTTTCTTTCACCCTTCACCCTTCTAAACCCTCTTAAACCCTCTTAAACATTTCTTAAACATTAGAGTTCAAGTTTCTAGGCCTTTGGCTTGTATGAGCGCGATAAATTGAAGTGGTGCTCGATAGTGACAGGATTGATAGAAGTAGTTCGACTCCAGGTTTGTGCTATGTTTATGTAATATGTATCGGTTTGGTTTGTTCTTGCCTTGAGACTTAAGGAAGGTCTTGAAATGATGTTTCTTATTGGTATACTAATGTTTGATGCATGTTATCATTTATCTATGATGAAATGAGGATAGTTCATGACTTACACAAGCATAAGCACTTGTATGACATGCATGGAGCTAAGGAAGGAAAAAAAAAAGAGAAAGAGTGATGAGGGTAGAGTTAGAAGCTCTGGGCATACTGGGCCAAATAATGATGGGATTCCTAATGGAATCATTTAGGTTATTGCCCTCCCTAAAAGGAGATGAGTCTCGAGACCTACAATAGAAAAAGGGTGCAAAGCACCATATGTTTATATGCCCTCCTTCGGGAGATGAGTACCAGTACCTACAGGGACCCAGTATGTGTGAAAGGAATGTGCACAATTACAGGAAAATAAGAGTGAATGAGTGAAATGAGAATGAGGAAGAATGTGAGGCATAGCTACATTTACATTGCATGTATTGGAAATGTGTGCTATGATGGTCTATACGATGATGTTATTGATGAATTGAAATGTTTGATATATGATGCTTACAATGGTTGCTGTGTATTGAATTATACCTGCGTATTTGACTTATGTTTCCTTATTATTTTTATATGTATTAGAATACAAGAAAAAGAGAGAAAGAAGGAGCCATACGTTTATGATGGAGGAAAGAATGAAAAATGGCTAGCTTCCTCTTTAAATAAGATAAGGCTCAAATTTTTGACTTATGTTAAGAAGGGTCCAATCATATCATGACATTTGGCAAATCCATATTACTTCCTTATACCGTTTTATTTCCTCTCCTTCATAACTATTATTGCATCATTGTTTTATATCATACTTATATAAGGAATGCACTTACCACTCATCAACATAACATGGACATAAGTCATACATAATATAATTTCTAATTGTAACCTTAATTTTCCATGAAATGCCATTTATATCCTAGCTTATAAATTTTACATACCATTGCTTCTAACTTTACTTTAATTTACATTTACACACTTTAAATCACACTTATCACATAATAACATGTTAAACATGATAAGGCATCACTTTGTATATTTTGCTAGCACTTTTTATTCATTTCCAGAGTTGTACTTAGCCTGAGTGTCATCACACTCGAGTTGAGTACATTGTTGCTTATTTTACTGCCACTTTCAATTTAGTTCCAGAGTTATACTCAACCTGAGTTCATGTATACTCAGGCTGAGTATGTTACTGCCTTACTCGATTTGAGTGTGTTGTTGCCTCTGTGGTCTTATTTTTCTTTTCCAGTATTATACTCGACTCGAGTTGAACCATACTCGACTCGAGTACACTACTGTCTCTATGGGTCTTATTTTTCCAGCATCCTATTAGACTCAAGTAGAGCTATACTCGAGTCGAGTATGTTGCTGTCTCCATATTTAGGGTTACATATATAAATTTCATCATGGAGTTTCCTTAAAAGCATTTAATAAAAACATACCAAAAATGCATCTTTAGTGCATATTCACCTCTATAATCATCTTTTCACCTTCTTTTTATTATTTTATCTATCAATTCCGTATCATATGGAATTCCTCTATCCATAAAGTACTTTATATTGTATTCATCATGTCAACACATTCATGCATCTTATCTCGTTCATGTATTTTATGCACTTTTTAATCGAGCATGATCAAGTAAACATAGAATATGTGCTCGTTTATCATGGTAGTGTAAATGAGGATGTTACATAGTGGCATTTGAATTTACTTTCTATGAACTAGCATTTATAAAAGGTTTAAAGAATTTCTAACAGTGACATTACCTGCAAAGCAAGCAAAAATATCCCCTGCTTCTGGACTATTATTGATCTCTGACATCTTGCCTTATATGTACCTGGTAATTTCTTGTTATATAAGATTGTTCATATTTTTAGCTGTATTTTGCTCAACTTCTTTTGTTTGTTGCATATTTGATTCATCCATTACATTAGCTGCCATCTTTATTTTTTGGTTGCTCTTCTTTTACTTTAATTCCATAAACTAATCTGGATAACCATGTAGTTTGAAACAAGTATCCTTTAAATGCCAAGTGTTTTACAATAAACACAGTATTTGTTCTCCTTATCATTATTCTGATTTTCTCTCATTTTGGCAAGCAAATATTTGGTATTATTTCTCTATGGTTGGTTATTTACAAATGATGCCTGTAAGTTACCTTCAGTATCATTGACCTCCTTTTGTTTTTCAACTCGCAAAATCATTGAGTATGCTTTTACAATAAATGGTAATGGATCCAATAACAGAATCTAATTCCTGGTTTGATCATACATCTCATTCAGTCCTATAAGAAACTGAATTAACCGATCCTCAACATTGATCAAGTTCATCTCATGAACATCCTCGCAAGTACAAACTAGTAATGGTTTGAGATAGCTTAATTCATCCCAAAATTTTTTGAGTTTCGTATAGTACATCAACATTGATGTGTTAGCCTACGTAAGATTGTGAATCTCCCTCTTCACTTGGTATAGGAGTGGTTCGTTGCTTTCATTGAAGCTTTCAGCAATCTCTTCCCATAATATCTTGGAAGATGATGCATATATGAAGGATTCAATAATCTCTTTGGGTATAGTATTTAGAATCCAAGAGATCACCATGCTATCAACCTTTCTCTATTTCTCCAACAATGGAGAATCCCCAGTCGGTGTTGCATAAGATCTAGTGACAAATCCAAGTTTATCTTTAGCCCGTAACACTAGAGTCATCACTCTAGCCCATGACAAATAATTTCTACCCACTAACGGAGCGAACACCATAACCATTCCTAGATGATTGAAGTTATGAAGAAACAAGGCATCGTTAATACCAACCTTTCCAACCATAATATTTGTACTTCCTTCTGTAAAATCAACTGTAGTTTCCATAGTAAGAATCAGAAATGCTCTAATACCATGTGAAAAATGTATTCTATATTATTGTATTCTCTATACACTATTTTACAACAACCTCTTTACATTATATACAACCAAAAAATGAAAACAAACTAATTACACGTTGTCATTCTAGAACCATCTATACAAACTACATCGTTTCCCTCTTTTACTAAAACGTTGTCGTTTAACTTGCAACCTTTAATCATTCAACTCCACTATTTCGACTAGAAATTGTTATAACCGAGGAAACCCTTTTGTGTTACAAAGCAACCATCTTCTCTTCTCTGTTCAAAAATCCTTCAAAATATCATATGAAAAAATATCTAAACTAAATAATTGTTAATATTAAATGGATATTAGTAGTAAGTAGGTTTGTTAAATAGCATAGATAAGGTATGATATGTGTTTTCGAATCCTTTTCCTGCTTTGGTTTTGGTTCTGATAATTATGTGATTTTTACCCATCTTCCATGTCATTGAATCCCTGCAAATCATTATTCATTAATTTAAATCAGTTAAACTTAAATTTAATTTTAAAATTTATTTTATAAGTAAATTGAGTTATACTCGAGTTCATCAGTTGGATTAATTTTAGGTTTATTATAATTGGAATATAGATCTGTTTTAATAAAAATACAAATATTTATAATAATAAATAATCAGTTTTTTCTTTTTTTTTGCTAAAATCAGAAGTAAGCATGGTTGAGAAAATATGCGTATGAAAGGAGTGTAGGGTTTAATTAGATGTTCGTACAAGAAGAAACCATTTTATCTGTTCAATTAATGAATTATAAATGCAATTGAGGGTCCACTCCAATATCGATGCAACCTGCTCGATTTGTTAGCTCTATTTTTGTCCAATTGCTCTCTTTCTCTTTTTAGAGTTAGATGAATTGAATTCTATCAAATTTTGAAATATTAAGAATTTAATTCAAATTAAAGTTTAATTCCAAAATTTTGAATAAATTTATATATTTGATAAGTATTTAAATTTGAATAAAAAATTTAAAAAAATTAAAATTATTTAACATTATGAATAGATATTATTTAAATATTATGAATCTATATTCATTTATAAATTATTATTTCAACGAAGATATTGAATTACTTAATTAAAACATGAAATTTGCTGTATTAGTTTTTGTAATGTAACAAAATTTTGTAAAAAAGAAAATAGATTTAGGTTATAAGATGGGATGGGCTGGTGGGTAATTTTCATATTACGAGGTTTCATTATCGGATTAGATAATCAAAAGTGACTTCCATAATTAACAATAATTAAGTATTAATTGTAGCTATTTTGTTTGTGAAAAATTATGAGCAATTTCTAACTTCAAATATTATTCAATTTCTGCCTAATCTTTTAAATTCAACATTCAATTTTGGTTGCTTAATTATTAATTTTAAATTAGAAGATTAGAACTACTCAAACATGAAATCAACTGTTTTTTTTTTCAAAAAAAATGACAGAAATCTAATCAGTGAAGTCAAATATACTGAGCTCTCACTCGTATACTGTTTTTTTAAAAAAGAAAATTACAATCGAGGGAATTGCTTGTTGTCAAATAAACATATATGGGATTCGTTCTTATTACCGAACCAACCGAATTTGATCAAATTTCTGGAGCATTTCCTATTGTTTAGGTCTTGAGGATGATCCAGTACAGTCACCAACAAAAAGTTTCAGAATTATTGCCGGAATAATGACCCGCTGTGACTGAAGAATTTGTCACAAATTCAAAACGGCGACGAACTTACGGCGGAGGAGGAGACATTAATTGTGACAGATTGTAAACACTGAAACCATGGCAAAATTTACGACAATAAACACATGGATAAGTTAAAGAGAAAGGGATAGCAGTGACTCTTCAGTGGCATGAATAGACTGTTCATTGATGGCCAGAAAAAAGAAAAACCTATTGACATATCGCATACGAGATGGATCGATCCGAGTTGATGTTGCCACCGATCCCATATGAAAAATTACAATATAATTGAAATATAAAATGGGGAATTCCTTGAATTTAAAATTTGTGACAAGAAACTTGCATCATTATATATGTCAATAAAGTTGATAAAAATAAAAGGAAAGGAAAGGAAAAATAATGTGATTGGTGGAAAGTAACGAGCTAAAAATGTTACCCGTAGTGATTGTGCAATGAAATTCTCTTCATTGGAAAGAGTAATAATGAAAGCATGGAAAATAATGTACACATTATTGTTGCATATAATGCAAGTGCTTGATGTGTTGCCCCATACCCACCACTTCTCCCATCAAATTTTGGCTTGAAATCTTCGTACTACTCTCCCCCTCCCCCTCTGCCTCTGCCTCAGCTCCTTTGGCCTATGGACTACACAGTTTTAGATGTGTTTCGTTAAATCTTATTATGTACAAGTATAACCCGATCAATTATGTTAATTTTTAGAATCTGGCAGCGTGTGTGTAGATATATGTAGAGATGTATATTCTTCAGCTGGAGTTTGGCTGTGTGGCAGCGAGTCATTTTGATAGAGAGAATAAGGACTCCTCGTGATATGTTAAAGAAACACCAAAATTCGCCGGGGTAGATCCATTTTCTTTGATTTTTTTTTTTGGGTTTTCATAATTATGGATTGAGGAAAAGTAGATATGCCAAACTTGATTGATTCAATTTTCATGTGCAGGTCTGCGATTTCAACAGTTTCTCCCTTCCTTCCTTGACTATTCAGTGTTCCCGTTTCTCATGGGTTGGACTCCGAATGTTACCATTAAATATGCAATTACCAAACCTAATTCAATGTATCAATTTTATACGATTCTTCAAAAAAAAAAACACAAATATTATTTTCACAGAAATAAAAACAAAAATGACGACGTTTTATAAAAACAAAATATTAAACAATAAAATCATATATTAGATTTTTCTTAATTGATAAAATTAATATTTTGTAGAATTTTAACTTAACAAGTTTTATAAAAAATGTTGCCAACTGTGATTTGGTAAATATGATGAAAATTAAACGGTATTATCCAGCTTTCTTAATCTTGATTGTTTTGATAATTATATTTTATGTTTTATTTTAAAAACAATATAGAATTTTTATTAATTATATATATAAAATTTTTTGATTTCAGACTATCATTCACATAACTAATTTAGTAATAAGAGATTATACCCTCATTAACTAGCCCTCTTTATGGGAATACTGTAATTATTATGTATTTTATGTCAACAATTATTATAGAATGTATATTGCTATAACCATTTTGTAACATCGTAATAACGGTTGAATATTTATTTCTTTTCTTAATTAAATATATCTATGGATAAAAGTTGAGTCCCCATTATTTTTTATTTGATTAAATTTTTTGAATTGTATTCATTATATCATTTGTAATGATTATAAATTAAATTATGAATTAAAATTGAAAATTGGCATTGATTTCTCTATTTGCAAATTAAATCTTTATATTAATTAGAAAGTTATCAACAATATATTTAAATTAATATATGAATCATAATTAATATATAATAAAAATAGATAAAAGGGATTCATGCGAAAATTTCTTCAGCTGAAAACAGTTTCCGGAAGGGAAATGGATAGAAAAGCCCGCCTTTTCCTGGCAAAACAAAATCACACCCAACAGTCCCACGTTATTCTCTCTCCGCTTCCAGACAAATTTAAAAATATATCTGTAAATTAAATATAGGAAGAATTTTAGGAAAAATTTAAAATATCACATTACCTTGTATTTATATCTTAACACATTCATTCTTGTTTCCTAAACAAAACCACACAGCCAAACTAAAACAGAAACAACGCCCTTCCTTTCTTCCTGTTATTTTCTCTCCGCCATTCAACTTGTATGGTTATTCATACCAACACTAGCGACATGAAAACAGAATGAGAAGTCATCGACGGCTATCATGTCTCTGCCGTGTTCCGATTGCTTCATCACGGATCTTCTCTGCAGCGAGGACTCTTCTGAAATCTTCTCATCCGGTGACTCGTCCGACGTCGAGTCTGCCGCCGGAACAGAAGAATCTATTGCAAGTTTCATCCAACATGAGAGAAAATTTGTCCCTGGCTTCGATTATATATCGCGCTTCCAGTCGCGGTCTCTCGATGCATCCGCTCGAGAAGATTCCGTTGCATGGATTCTCAAAGTAATCAAGTTTCTACTCATATTTACTATTTCCACTCTCCAACTATCTCTGTCCATCAAAACAGACTGATTTTACAACTGTTTATTCACTGATAGTTTAAGATTGATTTATTAGCCGTTGGATCTTACGGCGCACGTTATATTTTTGTAGATTGCCTTTCTCTATGAAATATTCAGGCTCTTATTTTCACAGGTGCAAGCATACTATAACTTCCAGCCATTGACGGCGTATCTCTCTGTTAACTATTTGGATCGGTTCCTTTATTCTCGTCCCATGCCGGTAAGCTTCACGTTTTAAAATGAAATAATCATCATATAATAAGCTATCACATATGTCAATGTTAGTGTTAAATAATTTAAATTTCTTCGAATAAATTATCATTTTCTTATTTATAAATATATGAACTTTTAATATTTAAGTAGTCCCTATATGCTTAAATTCCAATTTCAAATCTACAAACTGAGTCATAATCTCATAGCAACACTTCATTTAATCAATAGTTTCTCTATTTTAATCCCGCCGTAAGAATCTATCATTCATATCAGATTAAATTGTTGTTATCGTCGCGGTACTTAAGTAAAAGACTTTTGACTGCAGGGCTTTGACTTTTCAAAACCATGAAATGACGCCGATGCCTACGTACTATTCCTACAAAATTGCGTATTTTGCACCTTTTCTTTTTAAGAAAAGAATCCCGTGCACTTTTTAAACAATTTTTCTAATTTCCCAATTATGAAACATGAATTGTTTTGTTTCTCAATTTTTTAAATATATTTTCACAAATTCTTTTGACATAAAAAAAAACCGGATTGGACAAAATCTAAAATTTTTAGCTATTTTAGTCAAGAACAGTACTTTAGTGTTGAAATATTTTAGGTGAATATGAATATTTAAAATAAGATATGAATGAAGCGTTAAAAAAGGGCACTGTTATGTGTTATTTTCTAGGAATAGGAAGGCAGTTGTTAGGCGAAGTGTGGGAAACATGATCCGACCGAACAATTATTGTAGTTTGTTAGTAGTTTAACTACAGTATAGAAACTTTATTGGTGTATTTATGATGGCCTTGTAAAGTTCTGTACTGTCATGCATTAATATTGTGATACTCCTCTATAATAATCCATTTCACGTGGAATCACTGTATGCATATATCTGTACCATTACAATATGATTTAATCTCAATGACACAATTTTCATCATTGTAATGAGTTGATTTTTAGCATTTAATCATTATCAATTTTATTGTTGTTAATTTTCATCAATATGACATGATTATTGCTAATTATTTTGGGTTTTCTTTACTGTCGCAGGAAACAAATGGATGGCCAATGCAACTCCTATCTGTTGCTTGCTTGTCATTAGCAGCTAAAATGGAGGAACCTCTTGTTCCTTCTCTGTTGGATCTCCAGGTCTGTATCTTGTTGTTCTTCTTCCTTTCCTCGTAAACAACGTAATAAAAATTTAGTAAATGATAATTATAAGTAGAAAGCTTAACCTAATGCCGTGGAATCGTAGGTAGAGGGTGCCAAATTTATCTTTGAACCCAGAACAATCCAACGGATGGAACTTATCGTTCTTAGCGTGTTGGATTGGAGGCTACGATCTGTAACCCCATTTAGTTTTCTCGGTTTTTTCTCATGCAAGCTGGATCCATCGGGAGCTTACGGTGGATTTCTAATTTCACGAGCTAAAGATATAATTTTATCTAATATACAAGGTAATTTTTAGGTAACACATTTATGGACAAATGCATGCATGGCTTCGTTTTACATTTTTAAGTACCTACTACATAGTAATGCAACTACGGATGCGGAAACTAAGCGTTTTTTTTTTTTTGTTTGCTTGAGCAGAAGCCAGCTTTCTCGAATACTGGCCATCAAGCATTGCTGCCGCCGCCGTACTTTGCGCAGCTAATGAGATACCAAACTTGTCTCTTGTTAATCCCGAACATGCTGAATCATGGTGTGATGGGCTAAGCAAAGTAAGCACATGCATATATTATTTAACGCTATATAAATAAGATTAATGATTATGATTGCGATCGATCGTGGAAGTATTTATACAAAGTACAAAACCGAAAGTATTCCAACTCCGAATTATATCCTACTTTTGCAGGAAAAAATCATAAGATGCTATCAGCTAATGCAAGATCTTGTGCTTGACAATAGCCGCAGGAAGACTCCGAAAGTTTTACCACTGCTTAGAGTAACGGTTCAGGCTAGAAAGAGGACCAGCGAGTCATTTTCGTTCTCATCTTCACCAACATCATCTTCGTCGTCATCATCCTCGGTGTCATATAAAAGGAGAAAACTTAATAATAGCTTATGGGTGGATGAAGACAAAGGAAACTCCGAATAAGGGTTCTGGAAAATGGAGAATGGTAAAGGAGAGAATAAAAAAAAAAGGGGAATAAGCTAAGGAAGTAAATGGTGGTCCAAGCAAACTAAGTATCATTTTGGAGGATTTTAAGGGGAAAATTGATGTTAGATGATTTCGTGTATATATATATATATATATATATATATATATATGGTGTGGATTAGAGTTTGGAGATTTATTAATTTTTTTTGGCAATAGTGGGGTACTTTTGCCATTGACAATAATTAATGGCATTAGTTGCAGATTCCCAAGGGAGGGGAATTTGCATTACCCTTAATATTTTTTGTGTGAGAAAGTTAGGAGAGAGACAGAGCTTTTTTTATTTTAAAAAAAGAGCCTCTGTTTAATGATAGAAAGTCGTATACGATATAAATATCATAAAGTATGGAAGGAGCGGGGGGTGGATTGAATATTCAATGGCAACATCGATTACTGGATGAAAGGGAAAAGCATGGTGGGGTCCCTGCAAAGAAAAAAAATATCAATCGAGTTAATGCGAAAATAAGCTCTTTGAAGTTGAGAGCTTGTTTGGTTCACCATTTTCAACGCTCCTGCTTTTGATGGAAATTTGGCTCTATAATGTGTCATGTTTATAGATCTTGATTTCTTTTATTTTCCTCCTTTGAGTGGTTTGTGTGAACATGCTCTTGGCATGCATGGCTCACTACAAGTGTGTATGTGTGATTTTTTGGCGGGAAATTACGCAGGTTCTTAATGGCCTTTTGACTCGGCCTAACCATACTACTACTATTGCTAGACTCTTCGCCACGTGACTGTGGTGATTACACGTGTGTAAACTTTTCTTAATTTCCCATTTTTTTAGTTTCTTTAATTTGTTTATTTCTTTCAAGGAGGAGAAAGAAACCTCTTACGAGGGCCTAAATCAAATACTGGCCTGACCAAATACAAAGGTCTTTGGGGCCTTTTCACGCGTGTTTGTATCTAATAATTCTGATAAAGATAATAACAACAATCCAAATATGTATTCTTGTTTCCTTTTTCTTTTATGCAAAAAAAGAAGAATAGGGCATGTGAATGATAATATATATTTTGTAGCTTTGCGATTTGTTTTTATTACTGTATCAAATAACTTTTCTTTTTTTAAAAACTAGGAGTTATGGAATTTAGCGAGCTAGCTTGGCCACTCGCCAGTGCAGTAATGCAGTGGCAATTTATTGAAGCGACTCCCTCGGTCCCTCATGCAATAAAGGAGGGTTTCTTTCATGAATATGACCTCTTCAATTTATTTGCACCTTTATTGCTTCTTAGTGCCATCTCGTGACCAATCCATGGCTGCTTCTTCCTTTTATCATCATCCTATAGATATCAGACAGCTCTGCCTCACTTGCATCTTGATTGCTCAACTAATTTTCTTTCTCGAAGATGATAGGATTTGGAATGACACTACTAGTTGGGATCAAGCTTCTTACAGGCAACTCTCATGGTGTAAAGGATGGACACATTTTAAAGTGGGTCAAGCTGATGATGGGATGCGTGTGTGTGTATATTACATGTGTAATGTAATATAATGTAGGGAAAAACCAAAAAAGAAATTATGGAAGTTCCTTCAGATTTTACCAGTTCCCATCATACAAACAGAAAAAGACTATCAAGCAATTGGCATTTTGCATGTAGTAACGTAGCACAAGGGGTCTTTCTATATGGTTTTTGTAAAAGTAACCATTCAGTTCTTGAAACAATTGTCCCTGGTCCCGTCAGTTTATCATGCAAAACCTTTTTCACCTCCACTACTCGTTGTTTTCTCACCGGTTACTTTCTAGATTTTCAAGGATAATGAGTATTCCATTAACAAGGATTGTATACAAGGATTATGAGTGAATCCATTAACCAAAAGCAACAAATATAGTTGTTTTGCTCACCGGTTACTTTCTAGATTTTCAATAGATATGCATCTAAGTATACAAACTTAGGGTTTCATAAGATGTTTAAGCCGACAGATGACGATTGCAATATTCAGAAAACTCAGCTTTAATAATTGTTTTTCCGTTATAAATTCAAATTCAATATGAATGTTAATTAAGATTCAGAGGCTACTTTAATCCAATATTCTAGCTAATGATGCCTTTCAATTCGTCTCCAGCGACAATGTGTGGAACCCATTTGATACATTGCATCGAAATCCTCTCGATAATTAGTATCTTCTTGCATCGGTTGATATTAGTATGATAGAAAATGACTAACACATCAATGCGACATGGCGTTTTCCCATTAGATAAGCTAAATAGTGGGATCCATGAAGATTTGGACTACATAGCCAATTGAAAATGACCGATCTTCCCCACCAAAAAGTTCACAATTAAACTAATTGAAATTGTGGTTTTAGTAATCAACAGGTGGTAACTAATATTCCAATAATTATTTAAAACATGTTGGTTAACAGATAATGGTAATTAGACAAAATTTAAAGCATGGATTAATTAAATACATCTATAAATAGACACCTAATATGGCAAACGTAGATTCAAATCCTCACCCTCAATTTAACAATGCATTTTGGTTGGTTACAAAGGATATTTCATGTCACACTGTCAGGGTTGGAGTTTGCAAGCAGCTGGTTCCCGCCATTACCACCTATGACGCACAAGGATGATATAAATTGGACCTAACTGGTTAATATTTTTGAAACATAGTATGACATCATAATATCGGGGATATTATGAGCCAATGAATGACTTTTAGGGCCTTTTATATAATTATTTGGAAAGAAAAAATTTTTTAAAAAAATGAGATTTCCTACTTTTGATATATTTTATTGTTGCTGGCATTAATCTATGAATTAATATTAATATGCAGCTTAGAAAATGACCGACCCGAAACGACAATTACTGTTAATGCATTAGATAGCAAGAGTTTATCTGTTGATGGATCATCACTGAACACACCCACCTCTCACACCTAATCATTCGTCGTAATTAGACTGGAAATCATACATATGCCCCAACGACAGCTTTATTATATCAAAACTGTAAGAAATATATATATTTATATATTCATGTATATATGTCCTTTCTAATTTCGCACAATATTCCCTGCTGAAGAAGCTTTTTTAATTTTCTTTTGGTGGTAAGCAAAATGCTCTCTTTACAAATAAAAAGCGAGGAATCCAAAGTATAAACCCTGAAAGCCAAAATTTGTTTATCCCTCTTCAGATGAATGGTGGGCTTAAGGGGAGGGTGTGGATAGTAGAGTTTATATGCATCCACTTTAACTGCTCAACTTTCTTTATTTATTTCGTAAGGGAAAATATTTTCGACTTTATTAGGTGCCCATGACAAAAATGGATGACCCCTTAAAGTTGAGCTTTCAAAGATGAGTTTTTTAGTTGTAAAACTGAAAAAAATCAAAAGGGCTCGTGGGTGGGGTTGGCAGTAAAAGGTCTTGATGAGGGGCCATTATATTGGGACTAAAGGGTTCAAAATCTGGAATGATGCACCCTTTGAAGATTATGATTTTGTGATTTTCCTGCTGAATGCAAGACACCACTAGTCTTTAACTCCATGTCACCATGCATCCATCCTATGTATCGTTTTTACTTTACCAATAATGATAATCATCAGTAATGTGTGTGTGTGTGTGTATATATAAATACACGGGCATTATAGGATAATGATCAACGTGTAGAAGATGAGGAGAGAAAAGCAAGACTTTTGGAAGAGGGGGGAGCCAGGAAATTCGGCTTTCCAACTCATGTTTATATTAATGTCAAGCTGCTTTGAATTGAATGGCATGAAAAGAATAGCAGATATGCAAAATGGGAGGGAGTGACTAGTATCGAGGGAGCGTGGGTGGATGTCGTTTTGTTCTTTTCTTTATAGTGCCTGGACCTCCTCCTTTCATTACAGTGGATTCCAAAGAGTCTTCTGCTCAATCATCGACATTAATATATATATATATATATATATATATATATATATATATATATATATATATATATATATATATATTTTAAAAACCCCACAC